>APFE031299072.1:41503-62450 GCA_000404065.3 Pinus taeda | reverse complement strand
TCTATAGGGATATGTTGATGCAGATATGGTAGGTGACAGAGATAACAGGAGGAGCACTACAAGATATGTATTTACTATAGGTGGAACAGTTGTCAGTTGGGTGTCAAAAATCCAAAGTGTTGTTGCACTTTCAACAACAGAAGTAAAGTATGTTGCTGCTACAGAGGCTAGTAAAGAAATGATTTGGTTACAAAGGTTTATGGGTGAATTGGGTAAGGAGCATGATATGGGCATTTTATAAAGTGATAGCCAAAGTTCCATTCATCTTGCAAAGAACTCATCATTTCATTCTAGGACTAAACACATACAGCTCAAGTATCATTTCATATGATCAGTGTTGGACGATGGAGAGTTGAAGTTGGAAAGGATACACACTAGCCAGAATCCTGTAGATATGCTAACAAAGTTGTAACCAGGGAGAAACTGAGAATATGCTCAGTTTCAATTGGTCTTCAAGTATGATGAAGAAGATGAGAAACAACCAGGTCCAAAGAGGAGTCATTGTCTAGCAAATGAAGTAGCGGTAGAGTTGCTATAATCAGTCTCCAAGTGGGAGATTGTTGGGTGTGGAGTCTGATTATCTTCTATATTCAAAGGTATTGCCACATTGGACCACAATTTGAAATGGGGCGGCAATGCCGCCCATAAAATATTCACTGTAGGGGGGCCTAAGGGGGCAGCTGCGACCTTTGGGTAGCCCCCCCCTAGCGGGGGGTTTCGGGGCAGCGCCCTCGAAGCTAAGAATAGATGTAAAATTGCCTTGTAAAACTATAGTAATTTCTAGTCAATCTAGGCCATTCATTAAGCGGAGATCTGACGGTAGAAGTTATGTTTAATTTAGGGATTTTTTCCCTAGAAGGCAACCCCTCACTATATATGAGGGAATTGTATTACATCTATGTAGATCTGTTTTTTGAGTGAGAAAGAGAGAGGAGATTGAGAGCGAAGAGGGTGTTACAGCAGATCTGCTGTAGGTTGTATATCTTAAGTTTGCTGGATAATATAAAAGGAATGATAGGTTGTTTCTCCGTGGACATAGCCCAAACTGGGTGAACCACGTATATCTGTGTCTCTCTTGTTTTATGCGTTTTCTGTGTTTATATTTCTGCAATATTTTATGTGTTCCATTGCTCCGTAATATATAATTTTCTAACATGTAAAAGGAGGTTTCTCCCTCAAAGTGGACAGTAGTTATTTTTTTATTATCATTTTTAAGGTGCAAGAATCATAACATTTGGTATTAGATCTCTTGATCTTAGGGTTTCTCTACTTCAAATAAGTCTAGATATAATTTTCCCTACAATTTCTTTTCTAGGAGGTTCCAGATGTTGAAACTGAGAGAAGATTGAGAAGACATATTAGGAAATCTCTGGTTCAATTTTCAAATATTGGTTCACTATGTGTTTGGAGATATGGTTCAAGGAGAGTAGGATTTCTGAATGCTCCAAAATTCTATCTCAAATAGAATAGTTTAACATTTTTGCTGTAATTTTTTTTTTTCTTTGGTGAGGCTTCAAACTATGAAATGTGGACCACATTAGGGAAAAATCATGGTGAAAATTTGGTTGAAGTTATAGATGTTAGTTCACTATATTTTTGGAGATATGATCCAAGGGCTTTAGGGTTTTGTATTCTCTAGGAATCAATCTCAAATAGGCCAATTTGACATTTGTGCTATAACTTTTAATATGAAAGGCTTGTAAAGTGAAACTTGGACCATATTAGGAAGAAATCATAGGGACTTGATGGTTCCATTATCAGAATTTTATTTTCTATACTTTCAAAGTTTTACCCTATGGATTTAGGGTTTATAAAAAATCAAGAAACAAAATTTTAAACGTGTAAGCTTGGTATTTTTTCTCTATCTTCTTGTCTGTAAATTTTCAGCCTGTGAATTTATAGGAATTTTAGCCGACATAAAGAAGTACCTTAGGTACAAGTTCCAAAATTATATATCAATAAGTGGACACATGGCATGCTATACAAGTTTTCTTGTGGGAAGTGAAAAGAAATAGTAAATTTTGGGAAAATTACTATAACTTTTAGTTGTCACAAAAGATTCAGTTCACACCTATGGAATTGTATAAAATATATATCAAAGTATTACAAAATAAATTTTCAAAGCCAGAATGCCTTAAACGTGAGATACATATCAATACAACTTCAACCATTTTGATATTCTCCAAATTAAAGTATGTAACTTACTAGTGACCTAATTGTTCACTAGAAGATCCTCTTCCTTTTTGGTTGTAATAAAGAGGTGGACTATTGTTATTTTTGCAACATGTTCCAAAGAAAGCTACTAAACCAAGTAAATATACTGATGGCCAAAGGACTCATGAATAAAGTGAATACTTATAATTTAGGTTATCTCAATTAGAAAATAAAGTTAATGAAATGGATGGTAATATGTTGAAAAAGGTGTATTTCTTAGTTTCTCAAGAAAATATTAAAAGAGAAATGGAAAAGAAGATGAGTGAAAATAAGGAAGAAATACAAAAATTCATGATTTCCATGGAAAATATTCTCTTTGAGAGGCTTCCTAAGAGAGATGTGGAGATCTAAGGAAATCGTGAACATAAGGAGAATGTAACAAACCTGGGTTAAAAGTTCATGTAATAAAGTTAATAAAGGAAAAATAAGACCAAGGCCATGGGACACATATTCCAAGTTGAATGTTGGGAAAAACATCCTAGTGGGTGTTCATTTTGGTTATTATGGTTAAGGGGAAATTGCCAAAGGAATTTCCAAAGGATTTGAAAAGGAAAAGATGCATTAACTAGTATTTTATTTATGAAAATAAAGGAGTATAAGTGAAACGGGAGATGAAAGGTGACATAATTGAATGTCGAGGAAATTGAAGGAAAAATAATGGAAAATGAAGAAAATAGAGGCCTCAATAATAAAAATGCTTATGAGGATCAATTCACAACATTTTTCAGTTCAGTTTTGGAGCTCTCTCTATTCTCTCATACTCTTGCACACTCAGAGCATTCTTGGAGCACTCTAGCATTGAGGAAAGAAAACAAAGGAAGGTAAAGGAAGGACAAGGAAATCAAGGGATAAACAAGGAAAAGTTGGATCAAACAAAGTAAGCCACAATACTTGTGGGTAATAGGTTGCATGTGTGATTTCCTAGTTGGTTGGTGAATTCATGGTACATGCATGTATGTATTTGGTTCTTTTGCTGTCATTGGCATGGGTTTTGCTAGGTGTGACAGTGGTTTCAACCTTGCCTTTCCATTTCTGATAGCCACGGTGTGATGGGGTTCTTTCATTTGGTTTAGATTTGGATTATCGAATGGTTTTGGAACTGGGAGAGGTGTTCGTAGGAAAATTCCCAAGGGCCTAGGAATCCCTTGATTTGTTTTGGCAGGATTGCGGTGAAGCCTAAGGGTGGAGATAGGAAAATTCGTCAAGGTATTGGTGAAGAAATTCTGAGGCATATAAGCTTGTTTAGGGCCTAGTGATCCCTTGACCATTTTTTGTGGGATTACAGTAAATCCAGGTTGTTTATGTGTTTTTTTTTGACCTAGTGATCCCTTGACCGGGGTTGGAGGGATTGCGATAAATGATGGTTGTTTATGTGCTTACTTAGGCCTAGGAATCCCTTGATCAGTTTTGGAGGGACTGTTGTAAAGATTGACGGTGGAGGTGGTTTAATCTCTAAGAATTCCTAGTTATTTTCATCTTGATTCCCACATTCATGCTTGGAATATAGCACGTGGGTGATTGGATGAAAGAAAGATTTGTTTTAGCCTAATCTATGGTTGGGTTGTACGTGGAAGTCCCTGACTTGGTTAGATTTTTCATATGTTAATAAGATCTCTTTTCCTCTTGTATTTCATGAGTACTTGTACGTGTTATTATGTGGCTTTGATGGCTATTCCATGATGCTTATTATTTTGGTTATATGCTTGTTGTAAGCATGGTTCCATAACAGGTTCTAGCTATGGCTCTTGATATGTTTTGATTAGTTGAAGAATGGTTAGTGAATGCATGAGCTAACAAATGTTATTGTAGCTATTATGCGAGGGAATTAAACCTTCTTGGTGATTCTGAAGGAAGTTTCAGACCCTTATATTCAGATATACATTCATGATCTGTAGACTACATGTTCACCAGATGTTTGAAGAAATGACCATCATAGTTAGGCTTGGTTAGGTCAGATCCTTGATCAAGTTTTCTATGAATGGATTTATCTTGATGTTATTTATCATTATATAAAGTCTCATTAAGTTTTGGGAAGTATTCTAGATAAAAGAACTGAAAAGGTGGCACTTCTTCTAGGGTCGTAGGCTTAGAACTGAGAAATTTGCACTGTAGTCACATGGATGCAGTGTTATGCCTGCAACTAGAGGCCTATAGTTGCATGGATGAAGTGTTATGCATGTAGATCGTAATCTAGGTTAGTAAAATAACTATTCATCTCATGATTTAGGCACTAGAGGTGGTTTATAGCCTTTGAGTGTTTTATAAGTCTTGTAGGATGTTAGTTTGTGGTTGATAGGTTTAGTTGTTAGATGCTTGGAGGTTGGGTCATGTCATAGTATCCTTAAACTTATGTTTACCCTGAAAACCTAGTGAATTTGGGTTAATGTGGGAGGGGTGGTTAAGCATGGTTCAAATACTTGGACTGAATGGGCATAATGTGTGTGTTATGCATGTATGTAAGTTTCTATATGGTTGTTATGCATGCATTATATGGTTATTGTTATGCATGCATTATAGTGGCTATGATTAGCATGTATCTAGTCGGTGTTACAGTTTTTGACATCATGCATGGTAATTGGATGATGATTTAGGTGATTTCAAAATATTGATATGATTATTTACATACGTGTATCGTGCTAATTTGGATTGATTTTTTAGATGAGATAACCTCCCTTGACCATCACTGACGTATGTTGATTATGTTACATTTGGTTTATCTGACATGGTATGCTTGTAGGAAGAAAAGGATCAAATATGACTAGCAAAATGGTGGACTATAGTTCATGAGACTCCCCTTACAGATCATATGAACATCCATGAGATGAGTACTCCCTGGACATAGCAGACACCTTGAGAACTTAAAGGCAGAGAACAGAAGTTGCAAAGAAGATAATGAAGAAATTATTCAATCATAGGAAAGACTTGCCAATGAATCTTATGACAATGATTTATCCACATTAGGGTATTAATATTAAAATAAATCCTACTAATAGATTTCTAATTATTGTGGATATGTCTTCCTTTACTAATATATTTACATGTTACAAATATTATACAAATCTTTCATTTCATATAAAATCTCCTCCCTTATTTTACTAATATCTAAAAGCGAAATTATTATTTAGCACCATCACAATTCCATGGGTTGAGTTTTTGACATTACTCCAAATCATTATTTGCATTTCAAATAATATTTATAGGGGTGACACTGTCACAATTTTGTGGAAAATGTTCACTATATTAATCTATAAAACCTTTGATCGGAGAATTTAATCCCTTTAAAGTCCGTATATAGGGATATTGGTTAAACAATTTCAACTAATTTTTCATATGGTAAATGTTAGAAGAGTGGCTTATGATTATGAGAAGCATGGTATCAACTTGTGATGTATCTCATTGTAAATTGTTTGAAGTGGTTGAGTCAGTTGGATGGGATAATGAAGAGTATGGTATTTTTAATATTGATTTCCTTCTTAAGGGGTTATAGAGTAATCATTAATTTGAGTTTATACTTATTATTTGGTTGGTTTTTCTCTCATTATAATATTTCAATATGGCATCAATTCTAGTTTGACTTGGACTTTATCCATTATAAGAATTTAATATGGCATTGAATCAAGATTGACCTAGAAGTTAATAAAATTGGTTTAATGTTGGGATCCATGAAAATAAAATCATGAGAGTTTAATTACAGGAAAATGAAATTGATCCTCTAACAATGAGTTTGGCTTATAAAGAAATAAATGTTGGAATAATTGTCAATTGATCATGGTCATGAGTCACATTGATGCGTTTTTCATGATGATGAGTTATGTTAATGGTAAGGTTGCTTGATGTTGCAAGGTTGATTGAAGTGATGTAAAGTGCAAAATTTGATCATAGTGATGTGAAGGGAAAAAGCTGATTAGGTGACGTGATGTGAAAAGGCTTTGATTCTTGTTCATTGGTGATTTGTTTGATGTTTATCCTTAAAAAAAAATGATGATATGGTACATACGAAATAGAGAACAAATCCTAAAGAACCAAAGAATTAGAGAACAAAGTCTGAAGAACATATTACTTTTATTAAACAAAAACAGTTGTACAAAATCATTTATATTTTTGGCCTTTTCATCACTGTAACATGCTTGTTGCTCTCAGGAACAAAGTTATAATGTAGGTCATCTACTATGTATACTACATCACCCTAGACAGTAATGCACCTTATCTTCAATCATCCTACGTTACAATATATTTTTCCATCCGAGCCTTGTCTTATGTAATAATTAATGCTTGACCATGATTCTTCGGATATGAAAACAATACAAAGAAAATTTGTCTTAATTTAAAACTCAATTGAAAACGAATAGGCAAGATGTAAATAGTCTTGTAATACCAAGAGACAACTCCTATTATTAGCCTATTTTTCTCTCTAGGGTTAGTGTTCATGAGACATCATGTTGATTGACCTTTTTCTAGGCCTCAAACCTTCTTTTTCTAGCCATGACACCCAGTCACATGGATGATGTCTTATCAAAGAAACTGGAACCTTTCATTCGCTAGTAGATTTCCTTATTAGAGTGACTGTAGTGTATTTCTCTTTGTTCTATTCCTATGACTAGGGAATCTTTATAGAGTCTCGAGGTTCCTAGGAGATCAGTTAGACTCATCACCTATTTTAGTTTCACAGGGCTTATCATTGAGAATCTTACATAACTGCTAGTCATCCTAAGTGTCTACATTCATCCTCTTAGGATCTCTCCTCATCCAATTTATAATAGACAATGTTTGATAGGGTGGGGCTAGTTAGAGTCTTTGGGATCCAAAGTTTATGCTTTAGCATCATATTTCTGCTGAGAGAGAACTTTTTTGAGGCTTATGCTACTAGAGTCTTCATTTTTAATGGAGCTTTTCCTATTGTAGTGGGGAGATTTTGCTAGATTTTGGAGAGGAAATCTGGGGTGAAGGTATACTTGTACTTTGATTTTGGATTAATATAAATCTATGTTCCTTCCCTATATTTACATGTTTGCAGTAGTGATATATGTTATTTTTATGATGCTTTGAGATGAAAATCTTCCAAGGAAGAGTCACTTGTCATCCTTGAGTTTTTATGGCTGTGTGTAGGCATTGATATCGATTGTAGATGATGGAGATATCTTGAGTTGAGCTAAAGGATTATTCTATGAATTCGAAACCCTTCACTAACCTGCGAGGAGGCTAGGTGCATGATCTATCCTTTGTATCATATAGAATCATTTCTTTGTTACATGCATGATCATCGAGTTGGGATTTGATTTTTTATCTATTTGCGATTTTTACACTTACTCTCTGGTGATCTTATGTGGACAAATATCATCATAGAAATAACTCCTTGAATATAAATTTCATTGCAACAATTCCTCATTTCGAATTCCTGCATAGAATGCAAATAGTTAGAGAGCCATCCCTATAAAAGATGTATTGTTGAAAGAGAATCATTTTTTTGTGAATTGAACATTTGTATGAGAGAGTTCATGAACACCATGGTAAGGAGAAAAGAGAAATCAAAAGAGAAGAAGCAGTGGAACATGCTTTAAGAAGATAATCATAGAGAGTAAGCAACAAAAAAGAGGTTAAAACTAATTTTATAATAGAGACAAACACTAGGTAACCAACAAATCTGAATTGTATTTGATTGGGGGATTGTAGTCACCTTTTAAGTTGTAACTTGAGAAAGAACAGGTTGGAGGTTGTTCAAGTAGGAGCCTCCCGTGGGTTGTATCCTGTAAAATTTTGATGGGATTTGGATCTTCCTTGCAAGTTGAATCTTGCTAAATAAATTTATGTAGAAAACTCCTTTAGGTTGGAGGCTACATAAAATATGATGTAATAAGGGAGTAAAAGCTTTCCTTCACATCAATTCAACCAAACACTTCATGGTTTTCTCTCTTTATGGGTTTCCACTTATATATGGTGTCTTCATGTGTTGTATGATGAATGTCTCACTTGTGTTAATGATTTCGAATATTGTTTATATATGAAAATGTCTTTGTGGCAGTTGAAAAAGAAGAAATTAAAAGATGCACGTATAAATAAGATAATATTTTCAAAAGAAAATACTCAAAAGTGGAAAATTAATTTGAATTAATTGATAAAAGCTGACAATTACTTATTCACCACCCTCTTAGTAATTGCTAAATATTCATCAATTGGTGTAAGATCCAAGTTCCTTTTGTCTTAGCTTGACCATGGGAAGGTGTTGACAGTGCAAGACCCACCAACATGTCAAGGGATCTCCTAGGTAAGAAGTCCCAACTAGACCTTAGACTATTTGGAGTAGGAGTCCCATAAGTGGGTAGTAAATTAGTGCCTTGATTGCAGTAGTACGCAGAGGTAAGTATGATAAATTTATCGGAAGCAAGTGCGTGACCTTGCAATGAGTCAAGTGAGATGCATGGGGGTTCTAACACATAGAGGGGAAAAGTAAGTGTCCCTTAGAAGCTTGTAATAGTACACAACCTTAAAGTGACACACGAGCGGAATGACATCATAGGATGGAAGTCGAATAGTCTACAATCCAAAGTGATGAGTTATTACAACAAAAATTCTTCAACAAGATTCATACAATTGCATACAAAATGGTTCATACAAAAATGCTTAAGTTAAATAACATACATTTCTAAAGTAACCAGAATAGTCGAACTACAATAACAACATATGCATGAAAATGTGATGGCTCAGTTATAATATTAAATGAAAGTTCCACAGATACATACACCACTGATAGCCACTAGCCCCAATAGTGGAACATTAGAGTCAACACCGCCTTCTCCTCCAAAGAGATGTACTCACTCTATGCTATGGAAAATCCAAGGCTCATCATAATACTCTCCAAGCCTTATCTAAGCAATGCCCAGCCGAACTATTGGCTCCCAAAATCCTATTCTATGAGTTATGAGGTTCTATTTATAACAAAGGGTGGGGTGACCATTGACATTCCCCTTTGTGACTCTTTGACTACCCTCATGACTCTTCAACTTCTTTACAAATAATAGTGACTATTCACATTCCACTAATGACACTTGGAATTGCACTTACAACATATTTACAAATAATATACATTTTCCACATGTACTTATGTGAGACAAAATAGGCTAGAGGCAGTTTAGCAAAGACACAACACTTGTAACTATGAAGTTTGGAGTGTTGGTGTCCAGGTATGAATAATTTATCCACCCTTTTTCCTACATTACTGCATCAATCCAGGTGCGTATTCTTTCCAAGGAAACACACAAGGTATATGCAGGGGAAAGGTTACAGTCTGCCATTGACCAAGGGTTCGTGATTACCGATCAAAACATTTGCTAAAACAGAAATCAAACTCAACTGCAGAACTTAAAAAGGTATTCACAGTTATCTAAGGAATTTGCAACAACAAACAATAAATAAACACAACGATAAACAATACACATAGAACAAGGAAACACGCAACACCTGATTAGAAGAGCGGGCTTAGCTCTCTGATCAGGGCTGCGTTACTCACATTGAATGATTGATCAACAAAAAGGTTTGTATCTTATTAATCTGAATAATGCTGTTACAATACAATGCAGGGTCTGACTAACTCTTGATACAGGAATGACCTGTCTTTTATATAGTACAAAGGAGAATAACATCTCCCCAAAACCTGGCAACTATATGCCCAAAGATATACATTAGTTTCATCATATCACTAGCGTCGAGAGAGAAAGAATAGGAATGATCCAACAATGAGTTGACAACAGCTGCAAATCAGTTATGCTGCTTCATCGTGGTTGATTAGCTGTTGTGAATCGCGGAACTACTGCGATACGTCGTACGGTCAACACTTGCGCTCCATAATTTGCGGTCATGACATGTATTAGGGGTTTGCATAGGTAAAACCCTCATGACTCCACTTCATTAATTAAATATCCCAAGAGACGATAAAAGCGGAATTACCTCATAGTTTTACACAGTAAATATATGTGAATGAATACAAAAGGGATGAAAAGAGGAGTGGAAATGCAGGGAAAAGATAGGCCAATTTCATGCCCAAAATCTTGCCCCAGCTAGCCCTCTGCATGCCCTCATGTAGCTCATTGTCTTTGCAGGTCTGGGTTGGATAGGTTGTGTGCTTCTTGAAGTTGGGTGAGATCATATTCCTCGGCCATTTCTATTCCTGGGACCTTAAACCCCTCTGAGAGGAGAACTTCCTTCCACTAATCATTTGGTACATTATAGGCTGCGGTGTAGTTTTTGCTGGCAACCATAGGACAGGGTACTGAAATCAAATTCCCATCCATCAGACCCCACATGTTTGGATGCACGCCACATATCTTGGCACCCTACTGAGTGCTCGTGCAAAATTTGGTGCTCTAAACGGTTCTCTGTTCCGGATAGATGTGGGTGACATCATCCACCTTTTCTAACAACTATCCGGGGCCTCAGCTTGAAACGTGACCAATTGTTTGAAACTGAGATCAATGCACCACTTTTGTGTCCTTAGCATTTGTTCCTTGTTTCCCATAATTTCCAAAAATGTACTGTGATTATTATACATAGTCACTGATCTCTCGGGTTCTCCTCTTACCATAAAAGGCTTCGTGGCCTGATTTGACACGAACGTGTTAGAAGCCTTTTGCCAGCTTATTTGATTAAAAGTGTAAGAGGTGAGGGCCCTTAAATGAATGTCCCACACATATGGAACTAGATTAAGTTCTCTCTCAACCCACAAGAGATACCCATACATGTAAAGCTCACACATCAAATGATGAGCTGGCACATCATGGGCTCTCAATATCCAGAGGAACTATACACCATCTTCAATCTCGTGACTAATTTCTTTCTAGATGCTTTAAAAACAAAACAAAAGAAAGCATTCATGAAAAAATAAAGAGTAACTGGAAGTGGGAGGGCGACATGCCATCACTTCCTGTGCTAAATGGAGCATCTGCTCTTTATCGTTTTTTAACTCTACTACTTTCCTTTCCAGCCACTCAACCTTGAGTTGTTACTTTACATGCCTCAATTGCATTATATCAATGCACTCCATGTATTCAAAGATAGCTATGGATGCTCGTTCTTGGGCTTTCTTCGCTTCATTCCGATATTGCACCGGGGTGGATTTCCAGGTTTGTACCTCAGCCGAAAAAGAAAACTCACAGCCTTCAAACAAATATTCTATTGGGTCTGTCTGAGTGGCAACAAAAGTTGTTGCCACTTCATCTATCTGTGTCCCTACTTCAGCCGTCATGGTTTCGGGCTTCTTAGCACACTGCTTGTATTTCTTCACTTTTTTCTTCAACCGGTGCATCTATTTCCTCAGCCTCTTAACCTCTGTTTTGAGCTGCATCGTTTCTTTGAATTGAAGCTGATATTTTTGCTTCATAGGTAGCCTTTGTTGTTCACACAATTCTACCCATTCTTTTCTAACCACCACCTCATTTGGTATTGCAGCCGGTTCGGCAAGTGGTGGATTACTCGAGGGAGTATCCATAGGGCTAATCGATGGAGCTTCTTTGCTTGGCTCCTCTTCCTGGGGAGCAACCACTTCCTTACTGTCTCCTGCCTCGTCCTGTTGTGAAGCTATCTTGACAGGTGGTAGGTTCACTTGATGGATGTCCATTGGTGGTTCAACCAAACTTTCCCTTCTAGGTTCCCTCATTTCAAAAACTTTTGCCTCTTCCTCTATTCTGCATTCTTGAGAAAGGTCTCTATGGGGATATGCGGAAAACAAGCTTGTGGTAGCTGGTCCCTTCTTTGACCCATCATACTTCAAAATTGGCAGAATGGACACATCCTCTTCTGTGTGTCGGGCGGAGCGAGACACCCTTGCCCCTTTTGGAATGGAGAAGTAACAGGAAAATTGAAAGAATTTTCCTACCTGATCTATCTCGGCCCCAATTGTGATCTCAGGTTCTTTCCCTCTATTTGCAGCGTCTCTGCTCTGGGTTAAAACCCCTGCCTATGTAGTCCCCTGTTTTGAGGTTAACGCTGGTTCTTGTGGAATAGCATCAATCCCAACATTTAATTCCTCTATGGTCTCCAGGTTCGGACAAGTTGATGGTGGTTCTTATGGGACACCACCTTCCATGTCCAACAGTTCTTGAACAGACAATGCTGGCACTTTTTCTTCCAACACGACATTGATACAGATGGATTTCTGCATAATCACATCGATTATACCCATATCCTCTTCTTCTGATGGCCCCATAGTTTTTTCAGCTTCAGGCCCCTCTCGTTCTGGTTCGTCTTCCTCCATTGGATCTACGGTCGAGGGTGGTTCTTATGGGACACCCCCGGCCGCAATATTAACGAATTCCTCCACCTCAACCTAATGTGGTCCTTCTTCGCTTATTATAGTGCTGTTGATTTGCTCCATTGACTCCATGGTCAACGCTGGTTCTTGAGGGACAACCTCGGTCGTGGTGCTGGTGGCCCTTTCTATATTGGCCCCTTGTTGCAACACTTCTTCTTCCATTGGTTCTGCGGTCGAGGCTAGTTCTTATGGAGGAGCCTCGATTATCCTCCCTAGTTCACGCCCCTGATTCTGTTCCAGCCCCTCGGGTTCCATCTCCATTTCCTCTGGTTCCTCTTGATCTATGTATTCATCCTCTGCTTTGGTTCCTTCCTCCATCACTTCCGGCTCTTCTTCTCTAGCAGCTCTAGCCGCCACTATTTCTTCCTCTGTAGAATCCCAGAATGTTTCCCATGGGATTTGAAATTGATCGATTGCATGCATGACTACCAGTCGGACCAGACCATGGTTGGTAATGACTGCTGCCACTTGTTGCGAATGCCAAGCAGAGTGCGCCATCAGCTGGAGACTTCTTAACAAGAAGAAAGGCATATTCAATGAGAAGGCTTCTGCCTGTGGAAACCGTAGGTGAGCCAATATTCGAAATGGTATTTAAACATGGTGGTATACCTCCCCTCGCAGGTTATGTATTTCATTAAAAAACCTGCTACCTCACCCCATGGGTGTGGGAATGAATTTTGGTCGTAACCCCCCCTTTCTGAACAACATTTTCTCTAGCTTGCAAGAATGCTTCGGGAAACTTCAGAAGGGTGGTTCTTTGTGAGAACCATTTCTTCCGCTGCTGGGGTAGACCACTGACCTCTGCAATGGTTTCTTCTATAGTAGTGATTTCTATCCCCTGGACCCGAGAGCTCCCTTCCTCTAAATTGAGTGAAAATTTGATCGCAATTGCCTCGTTAAATCCTTGCAATCTTTCGAAATAAACATTCCACGCTACATTTTCAAAAACCTGCCATACTTCCTGATTGTTTCTGACCATTTTTGTGCCCTTTAGCTCATGGCACACAGCCAACCCACCTATCACTGTGAGAACTGAATCAACACGGTGGATACAGTCGGCTGGTAGGGGGAGAGTAATAACAACCCAACTGACGATGACAATATTGTTAGCATGGTGGCTGCGGGGTAAAAGAATGATAATAATGGATGGACCTCTAAAAACACAACAAATAATGGCAGGGTGTGGCAGTACAGGTGAATGATTATGGTAATTGAATACAACATACTGGGGAAATGACTGGTAAAGTTCTTCGCGTACAATTTCAACTTCCAATGCGTAGGAATCATGATTACAAAATCACACATTTTTTTGTTTCTGTTCTCATTGGATTTGGTAATGATGTGAGATGATTACGATTTTAGGTACACCATCATTTCTTTATGACGGGACCCCCCAACTTAAATGTGGCTGTCCGCGGCACGTACTAGTCTCTTCTTTGGAATATCTTAATTAAATCCATAAGAGTTAATGAAGGCGTACCTGGTGACCTACCTAGTGTTGGAGTAACAACAAAGATAACCAGCAAAGTAACGGAAATGGCAGAGTAACATCACCGATGAAGTAACAACACCGATAGAGTAATAACACGATGGAGTAAGAACAGCTACGAAGTAACAACACCGATGGAGTAACAACTCAGTGGAGTAACAACAACGATGGAGTAATAGCACCGACGAAGTAACACCGACGACAAAGTAACAACAACGACGGAGTAACAACAACGATGGAGTAACATCAACTATGGAGTAATAGCATCGATAGAGTAACAGCAACGACAGAGTAACAACAACAATGTAGTATCAACACCGGTGGAGTAATAGCATCGATGGAGTAACATCAATAATAGAGTAATAGCACCGGCGGAGTAACAACAACAGTGGAGTAACAACAATGGCTGTTACTTGAAAATTTTCTTCGTTTTTCCTTGTCATAATTCAGTTCTTATTCCTGCAAAAAGACAAAAATGTAAGTAGTAAAAACATATATTATATATATATATATATATATATTAGCAAAAGGCAGAGGGAGCATTCTCTGCACCAACAACCGTCAAACTAGATGTTTCAGAAAGATGTTTTATGAAGGCATCTTTAGAAATTGGATGGTGGCATAACTTCAGATGATGTCCATTCACTAGGAAGGAAGTACGATTTTCATCTACTGTAACCAATCTTACTGTGACATTGGTGAATACAACGTCCACTTCATAGGGTCCCATCCAACGAGTGTGAAGCTTTCCTTTAAAATCTTTCAACCGGGAGTCATATAACAATGCTCAGTCCCCTATATGAAACACCTTATTCTTGATAAATTTATCATGCAATTTTGTTCTCTGTTGTTGGACAACAATGGTTTTCTGGACAGCTACTTAACGAATCTCATCTAACTCATTGAGTTGTTCTAGCCGATGTTTCTGGGCCTATGATAAGTCTAATCCCACTTCCAAAGCTATTATGAGCGTACTAATCTCGAATTCAACCAGAGACAAGAGGAATTTCCTGTAGACTAGCTCAAATGGTGAAAACCAAGTTGTATTTTTCCATCTCGTCCTATACACCCAAAGAGCTTTTGGAAGTTTCTATGAAAAATCCTGGCAATGACTTGCTACAATATTTGTCAAGATATTTTCTAATACCTTGTTTGTGCTTTCTACCTGTCCATTTGCTTGGGGATGGTAAGGAGTTGTCACTCTGTGTTTAAACCCATATTCCTAAATAAGCCTCTCTATCATGTGGGATGTGAACTGTGCTCCTCCATCTGAAACAATTTCTCTTGGGGTACCATATCGGGAAAAAATCTCTTCAAAAAGAAAATCTGCCACCACTTGTTCTGTTACTTTCACAACCACTCTGGCTTCCACCCACTTAGTCACATAATCAGTACAGACCATGATGTGAACCTTCTGAATGGAAGGTGGGTTGATGGGTCCAACAAAATCGATGGCCCACTTATCAAAATTTTCAAGGACTATGTGGGGCTGTAATGGAATTTCATCCGATTTCCCAGGTTGTCCCATCCATTGATAGTTGTCACATCTTCAGACATAATCTCTAGCATCACAAAAGATAGAAGGCAATTAGTATCCCATTTGTAGCACCTTGTGGAATGTTCTTTTATCTGCAAAATGTCCTCCACAAGGTCCACTATGGGCAACCTTCAATATCTCATAGATATCATCCTTTGATACACAGCGTCGAATCTACTGATCAACCCCTGTATGAAAGAGGTATCCTGCCATCCATGAATATCGGGTACTATGATGAATAATTTTCCATTGGTCCTTATATGACAAATGACGAGGTACCTTCCATGTAGCAAGATAGTTAGCAATACCTGCATACCATGGAGTGTTAGCAGAAATTGCAAAAAGATATTCATCTAGAAAGCTATCTTCAGTAGGTGTACCTTCAGCATTACTTTCTAATATAGACGAAAAATTAATAACCATGTTGTCCTTCCTTGGTTTATTTACTATGGTAATATCAAATTCTTGAAGTAGAAAAAGCCATCTTGTAATATGACCAGGAGTAACGAGTTTATTCATCAGATACCTGATGGCTGCATGATCTGTGTGTACAAAGGTGGGGTAACCAGTGATATAGTGTCAGAACTTGTTGATGGCGTAGATGACAACCATGAATTCTTTTTCTGTCACTGTGTAGTTTAACTCAGCAGGAGCTAAGTTCTTACTAACAAAGTAAACTGCGTATGGTACCTTATCCACTTGCTGCCCCAAAACTGCCCCAACTACTGTCTAGGAAGCATCAACATGAATATGGAATGGTAATGCCCAGTCTGGTCCTCTAAGGATCAGAGCACTACAGGTCAGTTCCTTGATCTTCACAAAGGTTACATCACAATCATCTGTCCATACAAAGTCTGCATCCTTCGTCAGTAGTTGAAAAAGCGGATGTGTTGTTTTAACAAAATTTTCTATAAAGCGCCTGTAATAACCAGCACAACCAATAAAGCTACGCACCTGAGTGGGTGTTCTTGGTATTGGAAAATGTTGTATTACCTTTATCTTGGCTGGGTCCATCCAGATTCCTGCAACCGAAAGCAAGTATCCCAGGACTATTCCTTCATTCATCATCATATGACATTTTTCCGTACTGCGATATGTCGTACGGTCAACACTTGCGCTTCATAATCTGCGGTCATCACATGTTTTAGTGGTTTGCATAGGTAAAACCCTCATGACTCCACTTCATTAATTAAATATCCCAAGAGACGATAAAAGGGGAATTGCCTCATAGTTTTACACAATAAATATATGTGAATGAATACAAAACAGATGAAAAGAGGAGTGGAAATGCAGGGAAAAGATAGGCCAATTTCATGCCCAAAATCTCGCCCCAGCTAGCCTCCTGCATGCCCTCGTGTAGCTCGCTGTCTTCACAGGTCTGGGTTGGATAGGTTGTGTGCTTCTTGAAGTTGGGTGAGATCATATTCCTTGGCCATTTTTGTTCCTGGGACCTTAAACCCCTCTGAGAGGAGAACTTCCTTCCACTAATCATTTGGTACATTATAGGCTAGGGTGTAGTTTTTGTTGGCAACCATAGGACAGGGTACTGAAATCAAATTCCCATCCATCAGACCCCACATGTTTGGATGCACGCCACATATCTTGGCACCCTACTGAGTGCTTATGCAAAATTTGGTGCTCTAAACGGTTCTCTGTTCCGGATAGATGTGGGTGACATCATCCACCTTTTCTGACAACTATCCAGGGCCTCAACTTGAAACGTGACCAATTGTTTGAAACTGAGATCAATGCACCACTTTTGTGTCCTTAGCATTCGTTCCTTGTTTCCCATAATTTCCAAAAATGTAGTGTGATTATTATACATAGTCACTGATCTCTCGGGTTCTCCTCTTACCATAAAAGGCTTCGTGTCCTGATTTGACTCAAACGTGTTAGAATCCTTTTGCCAGCTTATTTGGTTAAAAGTGTAAGAGGTGAGGGCCCTTAAATGAATGTCCCACACATATGGAACTAGATTAAATTCTCTCTCAACCCACAAGAGATACCCATGCATGTAAAGCTCACATATCAAATGATGAGTTGGCACATCATGGGCTCTCAATATCCAGAGGAACTATACACCATCCTCAATCTCGTGACTAATTTCTTTCTAGATGCTTTAAAAACGAAAGAAAAGAAAGCGTTCATGAAAAAATAAAGAGTAACTGGAAGTGGGAAGGTGACATGCCATCACTTCCTGTGCTAAATGGAGCATCTGCTCTTTATTGTTTTTTAACTCTACTACTTTCCTTTCCAGCTGCTCCACCTTGAGTTGTTACTTTACATGCCTGAATTGCATTATATCAATGCACTCCACGTATTCAAAGATAGCTATGGATGCTCGTTCTTGGGCTTTCTTCGCTTCATTCTGATATTGCACCGGGGTGGATTTCCAGGTTTATACCTCAGCCGACAAAGAAAACTCACAGCCTTCAAACAAATATTCTATTGGGTCTGTCTGAGTGGCAACAAAAGTTGTTGCCACTTCATCTATCTGTGTCCCTACTTCAGCCGTCATGGTTACGGGCTTCTTAGCACACTGCTTGTATTTCTTCACTTTTTTCTTCAACCGGTGCATCTATTTCCTCAGCCTCTTAACCTTTGTTTTGAGCTGCATCATTTCTTTGAATTGAAGCTGATATTTTTGCTTCATAGGTAGCCTTTGTTGTTCACACAATTCTACCCATTCTTTTTTAACCACCACCTCATTTGGTATTGCAGCAGGTTCGGCAGGTGGTAGATTACTCGAGGGAGTATCCATAGGGCTAATCGATGGAGCTTCTTTGCTTGGTTTCTCTTCCTGGGGAGCAACCACTTCCTTACTGTCTCCTGCCTCATCCTGTTGTGAAGCTATCTTGATAGGTGGTAGGCTCACTTGATGGATGTCCATTGGTGGTTCAACCAAACTTTCCCTTCTAGGTTCCCTCATTTCAAAAACTTTTGCCTCTTCCTCTATTCTGCGTTCTTGAGAAAGCTCTCTATGGGGATATGCAGCAAACAAGCCTATGGTAGCTAGCCCTTCTTTGACCCATCATACTTCAAAATTGGCAGAATGGCCACATCCTCTTCTGTGTGTCGGGCGGAGCGAGACACCCTTGCCCCTTTTGGAATGGAGAAGTAACAGGAAAATTGAAAGAATTTTCCTACCTGATCTATCTCGGTCCCAATTGTGATCTCGGGCTCTTTCCCTCTATTTGCAGCATCTCTTCTCTGGGTTAAAACCCCTACCTATGTAGTCCCCTGTTTTGAGGTTAACGTTGGTTCTTGTGGAATAACATCAATCCCAACATTTAATTCCTCTATGGTCTCCAGGTTCGGACAGGTTGATGGTGGTTCTTGTGGGACACCACCTTCCATGTCCAACAGTTCTTGAATAGACAATGCTGACACTTTTTCTTCCAACACGACATTGATATAGATAGATTCCTACATAATCACATCGATTATACCCATATCCTCTTCTTTTGTTGGCCCCACAGTTCTTTCAGCTTCGGGCCCCTCTCATTCTGGTTCGTCTTCCTCCATTGGATCTACGGTCGAGGGTGGTTCTTGTGGGACGCCCCCGGCTGCAATATTAACGAATTCCTCTAACTCAGCCTAATGTGGTCCTTCTTCACTTATTATAGTGCTGTTGATTTGCTTCATTGGCTCCATGGTCAACGCTGGTTCTTGAGGGACAACCTCAGTCGTGGTGCTGGTGGCCCTTTGTATATTGGCCCCTTGTTGCAACACTGATTCTTCAATCGGTTCTGCGGTCGAGGCTAGTTCTTGTGTAGGAGCCTCGATTATCCTCCCTAGTTCACGCCCCTGATTCTATTCCAGCCCCTCGGGTTCCATCTCCATGTCCTCTGGTTCCTCTTGATCTATGTATTCATCATTTGCTTCGGTTCCTTCCTCCATCGCTTCCGGCTCTTCTTCTCTAGCAGCCACTATTTCTTCCTCTGTAGAATCCCGGAATGTTTCCCATGGGATTTGAAATTGATCGATTGCATGCATGACTACTAGTCAAACCAGACCATGGTTGATAATGACTGCTGCCACTTGTTGCGAATGCCAAGCAGAGTGCGCCATCAACTGGAGACTTCTTAACAAGAAGAAAGGCATATTCAATGAGAAGGCTTCTGCCTATGGAAACCGTAGGTGAGCCAATATTCTGAAATGGTCTTTAAACATGGTGGTATACCTCACCTCGCAGGTTATGTATTTCACTAAAAAACCTGCTACCTCACCCCATGGGTGGGGTAATGAATTTGGTCGTACCCCCCCTTTCTGAACAACATTTTCTCTAGCTTGCAAGAATGCTTCGGGAAACTTCGGAAGGGTGGTTCTTTGTGAGAACCATTTATACCCCTGCTAGGGTAGACCACTGACCTCTGCAATGGCTTCTTCTATAATAATGATATCTATCCCCCAGACCCGAGAGCTCCCTTCCTCTAAATTGAGTGAAAATTTGATCGCAATTGCCTCGTTAAATCCTTGCAATCTGTCGAAATAAACATTCCACCCTACATTTTCAAAAACCTTCCATACTTCCTGATTGTTTCTGACCATTTTCTTGCCCTTTAGCTCATGGTGCGTAGCCAACCCACCTATCACTGTGAGAACTGAATCAACACGGTGTATACAGTCGGCTGGTAGGGGGAGAGTAATAACAGCCCAACTGACGATGACAATATTGTTAGCATGGTGGCTGCGGGGTAAAAGAATGATAATAATGGATGGACCTCTAAAAACACAACAAATAATGGTGGGGTGTGGCAGTACAGGTGAATGATTATGGTAATTGAATACAACATACTGGGGAAATGACCGGTAAAGTTCTTGGCGTACAATTTCAACTTTCAATGCGTAGGAATCATGATTACAAAATCACACAATTTTTTTGTTTCTGTTCTCATTGGATTTGGTAATGATGTGAGATGATTACGATTTTAGGTACACCATCGTTTCTTTATGATGGGACCCCCCAACTTAAATGTGGCTGTCCGTGGCACGTACTAGTCTCTTCTTTGGAATATTTTAATTAAATCCATAAGAGTCAATGAAGGTGTACCTGGTGACCTACCTAGTGTTGGAGTAACAACAAAGATAACCAGCGAAGTAACGGAAATGGAAGAGTAACATCACCGACGAAGTAACAACACCGACAGAGTAATAGCATGATGGAGTAAGAACAACTACGAAGTAATAACACCGATGGAGTAACAACTACGTGGAGTAACAACAACGATGGAGTAATAGCACCGACGAAGTAACAACGACGACAAAGTAACAACAATGACGGAGTAACAACAACAGTGGAGTAACAACAATGGCTATTACTTGAAAATTGTCTTTGTTTTTCCTTGTCATAATTCAGTTCTTATTCCTGCAAAAAGACAAAAATGTAAGTAGTAAAAACATATAT
>APFE031299072.1:17960-39482 GCA_000404065.3 Pinus taeda | reverse complement strand
AACATATATTTATTATTATATATATATATATATATGTATGTATATATATATATATTTTAGCAAAAGGCAGAGGGAGCATTCTCTGTACCAACAACCGTCAAGCTAGATGTTTCAAAAAGATGTTTTATGAAGGCATCTTTAGAAATTGGATGGTGGTATAACTTCAGACAATGTCCATTCACTAGGAAGGAAGTACGCTTTTCATCTACTGTAACCAATCTTACTGTGACATTGGAGAATACAACGTCCACTTCATAGGGTCCCATCCAACAAGTGCGAAGCTTTCCTTTAAAATCTTTCAACCGGGAGTCATATAACAATGCTCAATCCCCTATATGAAACACCTTATTCTTGATAAATTTATCATGCCATTTTTTTCTCTCCTGTTGGACAACAATGGTTCTCTGGACAACTACTTAACGAATCTCATCTAACTCATTGAGCTGTTCTAGCCGATGTTTCTGGGCCTCTGATAAGTCTAATCCCACTTCCAAAGTTGTTATGAGCGTACTAATATCGAATTCAACCAGAGACAAGAGGGATTTCCTGTAGACTAGCTCAAATGGTGAAAACCCAGTTGTATTTTTCCATGTCGTCCTATACACCCAAAGAGCTACAATATTTGGAGGTTTCTATGAAAAATCCTGGCGATGACTTGCTACAATATTTGTCAAGATATTTTCTAATACCTTTTTTGTGCTTTCTACCTATCCATTTGCTTGGGGATGGTAAGGAGTTGTCACTCTATGTTTAACCCCATATTTATAAATAAGCCTCTCTATCATGTGGGATGTGAACTGTGCTCCTCCATCTTAAACAATTTCTCTCGGGGTACCATATCGGGAAAAAATCTCTTCAAAAAGAAAATCTGCCACCACTTGTTCTGTTACTTTCACAACCACTCTGGCTTCCACCCACTTAGTCACATAATCAGTACAGACCATGATGTGAACCTTCTGATGGGAAGGTGGGTTGATGGGTCCAACAAAATCGATGGCCCACTTCTCAAAATGTTCAAGGACTATGTGGGGTTGTAATGGAATTTCGTCCGATTTCCCAGGTTGTCCCATCCATTGATAGCTGTCACATCTTCAGACATAATCTCTAGCATCACAAAAGATAGAAGGCCAGTAGTATCCCATTTGTAGCACCTTGTGGAATGTTCTTTTATCTGCAAAATGTCCTCCACAAGGTCCACTATGGGCAGCCTTCAATATCTCATAGATATCATCCTCTGATACACAGCGTCGAATCTATTGATCAACCCCTGTATGAAAGAGGTATCCTACAATCCATGAATATCGGGTACTATGATGAATAATTTTTCGTTGGTCCTTATATGACAAATGACGAGGTACCTTCCATGTAGCAAGATAGTTAGCAATACCTGCATACCATGGAGTGTTAACGGAAATTGCAAAAAGATATTCATCTAGAAAGCTATCTTCAATAGGTGTACCTTCAGCATTATTTTCTAATCTAGACAAAAATTTAGTAACCACGTTGTCCTTCCCTGGTTTATTTAGTATGGTAATATCAAATTCTTGAAGTAGCAAAAGCCATCTTGTAATATGACTAGGAGTAACGAGTTTATTCATCAGATACCTGATGGCTGCATGATCTGTGTGTACAAAGGTGGGGTAACCAGTGATATAATGTCATAACTTGTTGATGGCATAGATGACAACCATGAATTCTTTTTCTGTCACTGTGTAGTTTAACTCAGCAGGAGCTAAGTTCTTACTAACACAGTAAACTGCGTATGGTACCTTATCCACTTGCTACCCCAAAACTGCCCCAACTACTGTCTAGGAAGCATCAACATGAATATGGAATGGAAATGCCTAGTCTGGTCCTCTAAGGATCAAAGCACTACAAGCCAGTTCCTTGATCTTCACAAAGGCTACATCACAATCATCTGTCCATACAAAGTCTTCATCCTTCGTCAGTAGTTGGAAAAGCGGATGTGTTGTTTTAACAAAATTTTCTATAAAGCGCTTGTAATAACTAGCACAACCAATAAAGCTACGCACCTGAGTGGGTGTTCTTGGTATTGGAAAATGTTGTATTACCTTTATCTTGGTTGGGTCCATCCATATTCCTGCAACAGGAAGCAAGTATCCTAGGACTATTCCTTCATTCATCATCATATGACATTTTTCCGTACTTAAGGAGACATGCACCTACTTGCATCTTTCAAGAAATTTTTCTATCTTCCCCAATGCTTCTTCGAATGAATCTTTATATGCCGTGAAATTTTCCATATAAATTTTAACACTATCATCCATCAGATCAGAGAAAATCCCTAAAATTGCCCTCTGGAATGTTGCAGGTGCATTACAGAGACCAAATGGGAGGACTTTGTATGCGAACGTTCCCCAAGGGCATGTAAATGTAGTCTTCTCCTGATCTTCAAGAGCTACCTGGATCTGGTTGTACGCACTAA
This sequence comes from Pinus taeda, assembly GCA_000404065.3. NCBI lineage: Eukaryota > Viridiplantae > Streptophyta > Pinopsida > Pinales > Pinaceae > Pinus > Pinus taeda. The sequence goes on along the minus strand of APFE031299072.1, from coordinate 37,036 downwards.
ATCCATCCAGGAAGGAGAAAAACTTCTTCCATGCTAGTGTATCCAAGACTTGGTCAATGAATGGTAACGGAAAATGGTCTTTCTGAGTTGCCTTATTTAATTCTCTGTAGTCCATGCATATTCTTCATTTACTGTTTTTCTTAGGGACCATTACCAATCGAGAAACCCATTGGCTATCTGAAATGGGGTAGATAAATCCCATGTCCAACAGATTTCAGAGCTCTTCCTTAACAATGTTTTTCACAGTAGGGTTCATTCTTCTCTAGGGTTGCCTCACAGGACAACAATCCTCCTTAATGTATATGTGATGGGTGCACAAATTAGTAGGAATTCCCTTCATATCTGAGTATTCCTAGGCAAATTCTTCTTTGTGTTTCCAAAGAACATCCAGGAGTTGTTTTTTCTAGGAATCCAACAAATTTGGATTGATATTCAAGGATTTTCCTGGTTCTATTTTGATGGAAATACTATCATGGGGCACGACTGTAGGTAGCTCGTCGAGTCCATCTGTTGTACCAATACTTTCCTAAGTCTCACAATGTAAGACGGACTCTAGGATTTACTGATTCAAATCTGACACAGAACAAGGATAACTGATAAAGGTAGTAATTGCATCATCTTCTGTTTCGGATTTCAATTGGAGGGCCTTCCCAATAGTGAGAATTGGTCTTAACTCCTCATTTTCTGATTCAGACTCTTTCTTGTATAAAGATTTCTTGTGGCCTGTTGTTTTCGCTAATGGGTTAGGTTTTGCGGGAGGATATACCATTAGATTCTTAGTGTTTTACCCATTTGAAATGATCATATTTCCATACTGACACCCATTATAAGCATCTATGATTGCTAGCCACAGTCTTCCCAGAATCAGGGGATGGCCTCCAGCTGGAGATTGCGTTTGGAGCACTAAGAAGTCCACAGGGTAGTGCCATGAATCAACCGAAATCATGATATCTTCTAACTTCCCTACTGGCTTCACTGTAGATCGATCTGTCAGTTCTAACACTGTAGGTGTGTGTTTCAAGTTACGTAGTCCTAATGCATGCATGGTTTCAGTAGTGATGACATTTATGGCAACACCCAAATCTACCAATACATTTGGAATCTCTACGACATTAATTTGCACAGTAAAAATTGGGTTCTGTGGATCCCTATACTTTACAGGCATGGACCTTCCCATCATGAAATTTGATAGCTTCCCCATTACGTGAATGGTGAATGGGTCCCTTGATTTCTTTTTATTCTTCTTAGCACAATATTCCCTAAGAGTTTTTCATATATAAGTACGTCCCTCATAGCTTGTAACAGGGGAATCTTAACAAATAAATTATATAACTCCCCTAACAGGTCAAACTCAGCTTGAGGGGTTGGTTTACTCATAGCCAACCTTTCTGGATAGGGTGGTTCAACTTGTTGTTTTTGAGTAACTAGCGGTTGAGGAGGTGTATGATTTTTGTTGACTTGGTTTGGTTCTCCTTCAACTATTTCTGGTTCCTTTTCCTCACTATTAATCTGTTCAATGATAACTGGTGAGGGTTGAGCATCTACTGTTTGCCTAGATCGTAAATGCATCTCATAGAATTCTACGGTAGAGATGTTGTATGAAGATAGGTTGAGGGTGTCAGCTTTCTAAGCCCATTTATTGTTAGGATTCAGATTGGGTTGGATAGGGAATTGGGGACGAACAGGCTGATTAGCAGGAGGCACATTAGAGGGAAATTGAAGTTGCTATTGTGGCATTGATTGGGGAAACTGACAAGGAGGAGAAGGTCCTTGCCATTTTGGAGCCCACGAGGAACTTGAACTAGCTTCAGGAGCCCACTGCTGCCAAGGTGGGAACTGGTATTGTGGCCACATGGACAGATAAGGCATAGTCTGGGGACCCATATTAAAATTGCTAAAATATTGAGATGGATCTAGAAAACATACCTTGATTTCCCATTGATAGCTGAGGTTGCCATGGATTTTTAGGTCCCATAAAGTACAGCTGCTCCATCTCTTCGCCTGTCCCTTGAAAAATCGCTTTTAGTCTAGGCAAGGATGGCCATGAACTTGTCACATGCTTCAGTTCACAAATTGAACACTCCTCTACAAAGTTTAATGGACATTCCCTCTGTGGGTGTTTCTTCTTGCATGTGAGGAAAAAGACGGCCATATTTCTTTTCAATTATAGTTGTTTCTGTTTTACCTGCAGTGTGTCTATCTACTCACACAAGGTACTCAGGATATCAGTCCTTAGGCTATCTAATAGGTTCCCAATTTCTGCTTTTGTAATGCCTCCACCAGATACCTTCATTGATTGAATCCCTTTTTTATTTCTTGCAACTCCTCTTGAGCACTGGATACACAACTCACAGATGGTATCGAATTCCTCCTTTGATATATCTCCCTTTTCGACTATATTAAACAATTCCAAAGAGTCTTCTCGGAAGGCCCGGAGAAGGATAATTTTCAAAATGTCCTTATCCATGTCAGAGTGAGCTAATCTCTACAATATTTATTTAAAGCATTCCACATAGTCTTCCATATTTTCATCCTCTTTTTGTGTAAATTTAAAAAGCTCTTCTTTAATATCCCATGATTTATAGTAGTCCTGGTATTTCTCCAAGAAACAGTTCTCATCTCCTCCCATGTGGTGATAGAACTTCCCCCAAGACCCATAAACCACCGTAGGGCTATCCCTTTTAGCATAATAGGGAAGAATTTCAATTTTTGAGCATCCGTTATGTAATCATACCCTCGACACACAATGTCAAATTCAAACAAAAACGTGTCAGGGTCTTCTGAAGTAAGCCCATGGAAACTGGGTAAAGCTATTAAAGGAATGGGCTTTGTTGGTGCACCAGTCCCTAAATCCCTAATTGGGAAGTCAATAGTAGAGGTTATAGGAGCCATGAATATCCTCCAATACTCACTAGGGATTTCAGTAGGCTCCAAGGAAAGGCTTTTATCACAGGAGTTCTAGTTGCCTTAACAACACTTCCTCTATCCTTGGGTGATAGAAATGTCTTTACAATCTCTTCCTCCTTGGCACAGTGGCTAGAGCCTTCATATCTCCTCTCTACAAATCCTTCTTCCCTACTGAGATGGATCGTTCCTTCGGATGCTTTACTCGCAACTTCTTCTCCTTCTGTTACAAGCAACAAGATCCCTTTAATAGGCATACTATTGCTTGTCTCTCCAGCTGCTGGAAGGGTTTTTTGTATTGAATTGGCAGGGAGTGTTGTCAACAACACTAGTTGATCTACATATTGTCCTTTATATTTTTTCTGTGCACTTGGCCTCATGGCTGCACAGGAAGACGCCTCTGACTCAGCTTTTCCAATGATTTGTTGCATATAGGTGTTCCTTCCCAAATCCCGTCCTCCCTTCTTTGGGGCTCTCCCTCAGCCCTTTTTGTTTTTCTCTCTGTTCATACAAGTTGGTGTGATGATAGATGTTGCGATAAAACCACAATGCTCAAGGCTTGGAGTAGGGGGTCAAAAGACCATTCCCTCCCAGGACAAGAGATCACGTTGAAAAGAGGGTAGTTAACGGAAAAAAAGAAAAGAAAATAGGAACCTAGGGTTGAAGACATGGAGCAGGGTGTCAAAAGACTCCTCCCTCCTTGGGAGAAGAACCCAATGAAGAAAATAACGCACATGAGAAAACCTAACACTTCAAGACCTGAAGTAGGTTGTCAGAGGACGCCTCCCTCCCCAGGGTGAGAAATTGGGTTTCTCAAGATCAAGACAACAAAAATGCTAGGGAAATCTAAACTCGGGGCCTGGAGCAGGGCGTCAAAGGACTCCTCCCTCCCCAGGGCATGATATCGGCTCTAATAAAACATGAAAACAATAAAAGCGCGAAATAAATGAAATACCTATGCTCAGGACCTGGAGCAGAGTGAGAAAGCTCATTCTCTCCCCAAGATGAGAGATTCACCCTCTGGTTAATACAGATCATGTCTTTAACCTCGTTAGTCTCCCCAGCAATGAAGCCAAAATGTTGGTGTCCAGGTATCAAAAATTTATCCACCCTTTTTTCTACATTAATGTATCAATCCAGGTGCGTATTCTTTTCAAGGCAACACGCAAGGTATATGCAAGGGTAAGGTTACAGTCTGTCATTGACCAAGTGTTCGTGATTACCAATCAAAACATTTGCTGAAACAGAAATCAAACTCAACTGTGGAACTTAAAAGCTATTCATAGTTATCTAAGGAATCTGCAACAACAAACAAGAAATAAATACAACTATAAACAATACACACAAAAAAAGGAAACACGCCGCACTTGATTAGAAGAGCGGGCCCATCTCTCTGATCAGGGCTGCATTACTCATAACGAATGATAGATAAGAGAAAAGGTTTCAATCTTATTAATCTGAATAACGTTGTTACAATACAATGCAGGGTCTGACTAACTCTTGATACAGGAATTCCTGTATTTTATACAGTACAAAGGAGAATAACATCTCTCCCCAAAACCTGGAAACTATATGCCCAAAGATATACATTAGTTTCATCACAACACTAGTGTCGAGAGAGCAAGAATAGGAATGATCCAAAAACAGGTTGAGAATAGTTGCAAATCAGTTATGTTGTTTCATCGTGGATGATCACTCGCTGTGAATCGCGGAACTGCTACGATATGCCATGTGGTCAACATCCGCGCTCCATAATCTGTAGTCATCACATGTTTTAGTGGTTCACATAGGTAAAACCCTCATGACTCTACTTCATTAATTAAATATCCCAAGAGATGATAAAATGGGAATTACCTCATAGTTTTACATAGTAAATATATGTGAATGAATACAAAAGGGATTAAAAGAGGACTGGAAATGCAGGGAAAAAATAGGCCAATTTGGTGCCCAGCACGGGGAAGGACCAACTCGGCAACTTGCACTTGATGATTCTTGGTCATGTACTGATGCCAAGCTTCGTACTATGCTATGATGCCCATAAACTGCTTGATGGTTTCTTCCTCATAGTAGAATCTTGCCTTCATTTCATCTGGGTATATGGTCTTGGAACCTATGTCCATCTCTTCCTGAAGCAAGTGCAGCATGGTGTAGACCATGACCAGACCACGAATTTACTTTTGCATGTTTGGGGTACTCAACCCCAAGTCATCCCTAGTGGCATCTCGACTTAGCTTCTCCATGTACCTGTCGACCTCTAATTGGACTTGGTTCTTGTGCTTAGCTTTGGTGAGGGAACCTACATTTGTTCACTCTCTTCCTCATTTGATGGATTTTCCGGCTCATCAACCTATATTGGCATTGTTTACTATGTCATTTCACCTTGCCTTTGTTCTTCTTCCCGTTCTTTCCTTCTTGGCTCATGTTCTTCGTTTGGTTCTTTTTCTACTTGTTGTGATCTCAATCCTGCTACCTGAAATATCTTCTCTTCTCTCTTCCTATGCTATGATGTCTATGTCCTCTACTTCCTTTTTCTTATGCTATCAAAGCTTCCTGCATGACGATTGAATATGATTTCACTTAGCAACTTTATTCTCTCTTTGTTATGTAATAAATTTCCACTTTCCCTCATCTTGTACTGCATTATTGCCTTCTCCCTTTGCTGCTAGTATTGCTGCCATGTTAGTGTTGATTCATTTTTTGTAAACAGTTGGGCATATGCATATATTGGCAAGTAAATTGGTGCTTGCTCAGCTGCTTCCCTAGTATTGCTTTCAGTGGTCACTCTTGAAACAAATCTCTTTGGTGCCATGGTACAATTATTGCTGGAGAGAAGGGCTTCACAAGTGTGGTACCTGTGGGATAGAGAGGACACTCATGGTGAGATCAAGCAACAACTATGGAATTTACTGAGAGGAATTATGAAATTTTGACTGACAGGGGTAACTGACTGACTATGGGAACTCTGCACTGCATAGTCCCAGTAGTCAGTGTGGAAGCTTCATGACTAGAACTGTGCAATGCACAGTTCAGTCTGGGTCAGGGCTTGGGAGAGACTACGCATTGCGCAGTTTCATTAAATAAGTTGGGAGAATTGATCCTAGAAATGTGTAGTGCGCAGTCGGAGCAAGTGTAGGACAGGCTCTTCATAATTCTAGAAGCCAAGACAAAAGCCTTGAGGTCCTAGATTGCGCAGTGCATGCAATGAAGTGTGAGATTTAGGCAAGGGGAGCCTAGACCTATTCAAGGGGAGTGTGAAAATAGGAATATCTAAAGGATGATGTGAGGATAAGTATAGAACTTACTAAGTGTAGATGTATGCATGTAAAACAAATGCAAAAATGGATCAAACTAAAGGGAACACAAGGCATGTGAAGGGAGTCGCCACAATGGTGACCGTTGGTGGAAAAATGGGAAAATGAATGTGACACTTGAGAAAGGCAATCTATAACTTGAAAAAACACTTGTACAAGTTAAAACACCAATAGTATTTCAAAAAGATGAGTGAAACAACACTCTCACAAGTTAAACAAACAAAAGCGACAAAAAAAGTAGCAAAAGGCGATAAAAGAAAAAATCACCCCGAAAAGCGATGACAATGCTCTGAAGGCTCGTTGATATCCTGGGGAAGCTAGAGCTTGATGATTGAATGTATAAGTGAGCTCTAGAGGTGTCCATTACATAGATTTGAGAAAAATGGAGTTCATGACGCTTATGCTTGAGATCAAGAACAACAACACTTGGCAGAAACTTCTAAATATGGAAATATGTCACCTTCCAGAAACTAATAATAGATCCATACTTCGTAGAGATGCTTTTCCTCTTAGCTTATTTATTTTTGAGAAAATTTCCATGCACTGCCTCGAAAAATTACACAGTTCTAGGAAGGATCAGGCAACTCTCTGGTTCATGCACTGAGAAGTTTTTGAGCACAATAGGTTCTATGCAATTTCTAGGCTAAGTGACTCCTATTTGCTTGTCAAGATCTATGAAATCTCCCTACTGAAGAATAGATGCTAGTTGGGTCTATGTAATTCAAGAGCCGAAGATCATTGTTGGGTTGAACTGCGCATTTCCTAATAGAAAAGCTAGTTTCCCTCTAGGATTGTGTAGATCATCAAGGTAGTGCTAGAACTAGTTTGCAACTAAGTCAGAGAAGGTTAGTGTGTGCTTAGAAAACGAACACAAGTTTTAAAGAAAAAGATAAAATTTAAATGAAAACAAAAGTACCTGGGCATTGTAAGATAAGATGTTGAGATTTTAGTAGGGAAGCTCCAAAACAAAGCGAAGGAAAATTTTTGGTGACACACTAGTAGAACTCCAACTCTCTGTATGGACCTTGTCTCATGTAAAGTGAGTCTAACTCTTCCGAAAGTATTGTTCATTCTTTGATTGTCATGGATTCTTCACTAGCTTGAGTTAAAGATGTATTCCTTACCATTCTCTTGATCGATCAACACACATACCAAGCTAAGTCAACTGAGTTGTTTCAATTGGGGATGAGGGGTATATTGATGCATATGTAATATAGACTTTCAGAGTTTTAGTTTCATCTCTAGTGTTGCTCTGCTTTGAGTAGGCCTGGACAGTACCTCGACGAAGTCACTTTAGGAACACAAGAACTGCTCCACTGCGAGCGAGTCTGGACAATACCCAAATAGAGTTACTTGCGTCACCTCTCTATGCAGGAAGCCTTTCTTTTATTTCACCTTTATTTTATTTTTTTCATTTTTTATTTTTCATTTTTCAAAGAACTGTGCATAGGCACTTATTTATTTCATGAGGTGAAAGATGGATCTTGACTTATTGATACTAGAGGAGGTTTTCCCTTTCATAGAAGGATGTTTGATATACCTTTGACATACTTGTTAAGGTTTTACCCCTCGCCTTACTCTACTTGATTCATTTGAAAAGGGTTAACCGAATATATAGAACTAATTAGAGTAGGCAGTACTAGTTAAAAGTGCAAGTGTTGTGATTTCACCAAGACTCACTCTGAAAGGAACATATTTTCCATCAAGGTATCATCGACTAAAAGAACAAAAGATATTCATAAGGAGAGGGAATAAAAAGTCAACCAAATGTTGGTAGTTGTACAAGTCCTCTTGTATTTCACTCTGATTGTCTTAAGAAACCAAACATGGCTTGATGGCAAAGCTACTCATATGGGTGCATAAACAAACAAAAAAGCAAATGAAGGAAGTAAAATGAAAGCAAAAACAAGTAATACAAATCCAAACAAGAAATAAAAATAAAATAAGAAAGAAAACACTACTCCTACTCCTAAGCTAAATAGTGCATGGGCCTACTTACGTGAAGTGATATTTCCAATGTAGACACTGAAACATTGGTTGGCCCATGTAAGTGAAGGTATGGTTGACAAGAAAGATATTCAGGAAATCTAGCAACAAAGAAAGATAAAGCAACAAAAACCAACACGCTCAAAGTTTAAATGTGTCCACAGAAAAGAAAAAAGTAAAATCACATGAAAAACACTTTGTAGATGTACCATGGTGTGGCATCGCATTGTGCGTAGACAACAAGCATGTACACTCTTTTGACCTTGACCCATGAGTAAACATGTAGAAATAAGAAAACATTCATTTCACAACATGACTTTCTAGTATGAATTCTCCAATGGATGAGTGATAGGATCGTGTGATTCTGGTTCAGGATGTGAAATTTGTACATCATATTGATTTTCAATGCAAACAATAGAGTGATGAGGAGCCTAAGGTGATTCAAAAAGTTTCTGATTATATGTGGTACTGACCTCAGGGTTGCGAGAAATTGAAATAATTATAAGCTCAGGCTGAAGTGCCTTGATAATTTGAGGGGATTCCACTTCATCAATAGATGTATCATCAAAGACCGATGACTTAGAAATATCAATAGTAAGCGAATCACAATCATTATCAAATGAATGATTAAAGATATCATGACAACCATGATAAGAAAATTCAAGATGTGCATTAACATCCTCATGATTTGATGAATCATACAGAGAGTTTGATGAGAAACAAAAATTTTCACCCATTGAATTTCCAGAAAGAAAAGATGACATATTGGATATATTCAGAAATAAATATTTGTCCTCTCCACAAACAAATAATGGACTAACATATTTTTTCTCCTGTGAATGATTGGAAGTAGAAACATTGGGGAATGAATTTTCATAAGAAAAATAAAAAATCGCAGGATCACAAAAGATGTCAGGATAACACAGATGAGGTGTGGACAGAAGGAGGTCATCCTTGAATTGCAGGTTCTTCTTCATATTCCCACACATACTCATACACAATGACAGTGCAAGTTGGTTGCTCAAGACCAACTCCATCAAAAACTTGATCCTTGTGAAAATTAGATGTGGAGTCCAAAACAGATGAACACAACATAGTGAAATCCAGAGGATCATAGGAACCATAGGATGGAGGTTGAGAAAATGAGATCACGTGACAACCATCAGGGTTGTAGTCCAAATATGTGCAGATATCTAGAGAAGGTGGGGTGGGAGGAGGTGACAGTTCAACATATGGGTTCACAACTTCTCTCACCTCATCCTATGGAGCTAGAGTTGTTTGATGAGGGGAGGAGGGAGGGTCACTCATGATAGTGACCTTTCTCATCTTACATTTGGAAGCTTTAACACCAATTTACGCCAGGATGGGTTCAAATGATTCTATCTCATGTGTATTTTCAGATACGTGAAGAAGATACTGAAATATTTCTTTGAGAAATTTCCAATCCATTTCATCTTCAAGGATTTAAAAATCAAGATTATGAAAACAATCCCAAAATTGTGCAACAAATTCATGAGGTTCCTTTTGTAATTCTATATTTTTTTTATTAAGTGATTTATGTCATAAATAAATAAAGCATTACCTAGCTCTCTGATGATGTGATTAAAAGTGTGAATAGAGGTTATAGGTAATCAGAGACACCATTGTTGAACGCACCATCCGAACGTGTGAGCGAATAGCTCACATGTAATGTCGTCTGAAGGGAATTTATTCCTATCATAGAAACTTAAGAAGGAAACTCCATGTATTAACAAGGCTATTCTTCCTTCACCATAGTATGTGAGTTGTGAAAAGTCACCGATGACATCCTGTGGCACTTCAAAATCATGCGCATGAGAAAAACATGCCAGAGTTGAGATTGTATTGTAAGTCATGAATGATGTGCAGAGATTCAAAACAAACTTTGAGGGCTAAAATTGACATATGGCTCTCCTGATAGCACCATAAATATTGATGATGCTGGACCCACGAACACGACAAGGGATCTCCCCAGTAAGAAGTCTGAACTAGACCCCAAATCGTTTGGAGTAGGAGTCCCAGAATTGGGTAGTAAAGTAGTACCTTGATCGCAGAGCGCGGAGTGGTAAGTATGATAACTTTCTTAGAAGAAAGTGTGTGACGTTGTAGTGATTCAAGTGAGATGCATGGGTGTTCTAACACATATAGGGGAAAAGGAAGTGTGTCCCTTAGAAGCTTCTAATAGTATGCAACCTGAAAGGAACACATGAGTGGAATGACATCACAGGATGGAAGTAGAATAGTCTACAATCCAAAGGGACGAGTTAATACAACAACACATCTTCAACAATATTCATACAATTTCATACAAAATAGTTCATACACAATGCGTAATTTAAATAACATACATTTCTAAAGTAACCAATATATTCAAACTACAATAACAACATATGCATGAAAACATGCTGGCTCAGTTATATTATTAAGTGAAAATTCCATCCATACATACATCATTGACAACCACAAGCCCCAATAGTGCAACATTACAGTCAACACACCTTCTCCTCCAAAACGATGTACTCGATGTACGCTATGGAGAAGCCAAGGCTTATCACAATGCTCTCCAATCCTTCGCTAAGCAATGCCTCGCTGAACACTTGGCTCCCAAAACCCTATTCGATGAGTTATGAGGTTCTATTTATAACAAAGGGTGGGGTGAGCCTTGAAATTCCCCTTTGTGACTCTTCGACTACCCTCATGACTCTTCAACTTCTTTACAAATAATAGTGATTGTTCACATTCCACTAATGACACTTGGAATTTCACTTACAACATATTTACAAATAATATACCTTTTCTACATGTACCCATGTGAGAAAAAATAGGTAAGAGAAAGCCTAACAAGACACAACACTTACGACTCCGAAGTTTGGGGCCAGGCTGACTCGACAGCCTACACTTGATTATTCTTGGCCATGTAGTGATACCAAGCTTGGTACTATGCTATGATGTCCTCCTGATAGAAAAATCTTGCCTCCATATCTTCTAGGTATATGGTCTTGGAACCTATTTCCATCTTGTCTTGAAGCATGTACAACATGGTGCAAACCATGACAGCACTAGCAATGTGCTTCGGCAGGTTTGGTGCACTCAGCCCCAGGTCATCCCTGGTGACCTCTCACCTTAGTTGCGTTATGTACTTGTTGACCTCTAATTGGACTTGGTTCTTGTGCTTAACTTTGGAGAGGGAGCCTACATTTGTTCAATCTCTTCCTCAGCTACTGGATTTTTTGTCTCATCAACATGTACTGGCACTGTTTTCTATGTCATTGCTCCTTGCCTTTGTTATTCTTCCTATTCTTTCCTTCTCGGATCCCATTCTTGCTTTGGTTCTTCTTCCTCTTACTGTGATCTATGTTTTACTACCTGGAATCTCTACTCTTCTCTCTTCCTCTGCTCTGCTATCTGTGTCCTCTACTTCCTTTTGCTTCTTCTGTCAAAGCTTCCTACATGAATATTGAATCTTCTTTCACTCTGCAACTTTGTTCTCCCTTTTTTATGTCAAAAATTTCCTATTTCCCTGATCTTGTACTAGATTGTTTCCTTCTACCACTACTGCTGGTCTTGTTGCCATGTTAGTGTTGGTTCCTTTTTTGTAAATAGTTGGGCATCTTCATATATTGGCAAGTAAATTGGTGCTTGTTCAGTTGCTTCCCTAGTACTGCTTTTAGTGGTCACTCTTGAAACAAATCTCTTTGGTTCCATAATATAATTATTTCTAGAGAGAAGGGCTTCACAAATGTGGTACCTATGGGATAGAAAGGATACTCATGGCGAGAAAACATTAGCTCTTACAAATCTAACTTCACAGCATGATCAATAAACAAGTAGGGAATTTAATTAGAGGAATTGTGAAATTTTGACTAATATGGGTAACTGACTGACTGTGGGAACTGTGTGCTGCATAGTCCCTATAGTTAGTGTGGAAGCTTGATGACTGGAACTGTGTAATGCACAGTTCAGTCTAGGTCAGGGCCTGGGAGAGATTGCACATTGCGTAGTTTCAGTGACCATGTTGGGAGACTGACTCCTGGAAATGTGCAGTGCACAATTGGAGGTAGCCCAGGATAGGCTCTAAGCAATTCTAGAAGCTAAGGCAGAGGCCTTAAGCTCCCATATTTCAAAGTGCATGCAATGAAGTGTGAAATCTAGGCAAGGGGATCCTAGACATGTTCATGGGGAGTGTGAAAACAGGTAGATCTGAAGGATAATGTGAGGATGAGTGAAGGTATGACTAAGTGTAGATGTATTCATGTAAAAAAAGTGTCACAATGGATCAAATGGAAGGAACACAAGGCTTGTGAAGGGAGTCACCACAATGGAGACCGTTGCTACAAAAACGAGAAAACTCATGTGACACTTTAGAAAGGGAATATATAACTTGAAACAACACTTCTACAAGTTAAAAAAAGTTAAAACGCTAGCAATAATTCAAAAAAATGAGTGAAACAACACTCTCACAAGTTAAATAAACAAAAGCGCTAGAAAAAGAAGCAAAAGGCGATAAAAGAAAAAATCACCCTTCACGATGACAATGCTCCAAAGGCTCCTTGATCTCATGGGGAAGTGAGATCTTGATGATTGAATGTATAAGTGAGCTTTAGAGGCATCCATTACATAGATTTGAGAAAAATGGAGTTCATGACACGTATGCTTGTGATCAAGGACAAGAATGATACTTGGTAGAAACTTCTAAAGATGGAAATGTGTCACCTTCGGGAAACTAATAATAGATCCCTACTTCCTAGGGATGCTTTTCCTCTTAACTTCTTTTTTTCAGAAAACTATCATGCATTGCCTAGAAATATTGCACACTTATGGGAAGGATTGGGCAACTCTCTGGTTCATGCACTGAGCAGTTTCTGAGCACAATTGGTTTTGTGCAATTTCTGGGTTGAGTGGCTCTGAGATGCCTCTCAGGCTCTGCACAATTTCCCAGCTGAAGATAAGCTACCAGGTCGGTCTGCACAATTCTGGAGCCGAAGCTCACTGTTGGGTTGAACTTCACATTTCCTAAGAGAAAGGTTGGTTTCCCTCTAGGATTTCATAGATCATCAAGGTAATGCTAGAACTAGTTTGCGACCAAGTTAGAGGAGGTCAGCTTGTGGTTAGATAGCAAATAGAGTAAGAAAACACAAGTTTTAAAACGAATGATAAAATTCAAACGAAAACACAAGTACCTGGGAAATGTAAGATAAGTTGCTTAGATTTTAGTAGGGAGGCTCCAAAATTAAGTGAAGGTAAAATTTTGGACGATGGTTGTAGCTGCTAAAATAGAAGGGTGATCTAGTGCATGAGAATGTCCACTTGAGGAGGATGTTCAGAAAATAGAGAACCCTTGTTTAGTGGTTCAAAAGATATTGAGATCCCTACCTATCGAGTTTAATCCCAAGTTATCAACAATTGAAGAAACAATAAATCCTGAGACACTAACAAAGCGTAGACTAATTGGCTCGTTGACAGAATATGAAATGATGATAGAAAAAGGAAAGACACCCAGACATGATGCACTTTCAAAGAAGATAATAAACCAACTGAAGACCAAGGGTGTTTATGTTTAGATTTAAATGAATAAGAAGAAAAGTTTGTGAGAAGGTTGAAGAAGGGAATATGTAACTATAAGGGAGAAGTTCCATTTAAATTCTTTAACTATGGTATAATGGGGCACTATGCCTCGAAATGTCCATATAGGAAAGAATAAAATAAGTTTAAAGAGAAAGAAAATAACAAGTTTAATAAAATGAAAAAAGAGAAAAATTTCAAAAAGAAGACTTTCTATGCACAAGAAGATAGTAGTGCATCTGTAGTCTCTAGTGAATCCTCTGATGAATATGGAGTTAGTGAATTTGTATTGATGGCCCTAGAAAACTTAGCAGAAGAACATAATGAATGTGAAGAAGAAGAAGAAGAATAAGAAGAAGAAGAAGAAGGTGAGATAGACCTTGAGGGAGAGTTAGTTAACACCCTAGAATAAATAAATAGAATCAGACATAAGAATGAGAAACAAAAAGATTGTTTTTTTTTAAATATGTGAAAGTAAAGTCTAATTCAAAGGAACTTATCCAGTTGAAAGTTGAACTAGAATAATCCACGAAGGTGGAGGAAATTATGTTACAACAATTAAAAGAGAAAAGAAAGAGGTGTGAAAGACTGGAAGAAGAAGTAGTAACTAAGAGGAAAAAACTAGAGAAATCACAAACTAAATTAAATATGAACCTTAAACATATAAAAGGATATGAAAATTTAGACGCAATATTAAATTCTCAGAGATCTCCACTTACAAATTTGGGTTAGGCTATGAAGGAGAATCTAGTGAAAGGAAGACAAGACATAAGGACAATTATTTTGTAAAAGTTGTCAAAGGAGAAAATGGTAGTCCACATCAACCTAAGAATAAGGAGGTCAACAACATACATTATCAACAAGGAAACATTGCACCTAAGATTTAACAACAAAGAACCATTTCCAATCAACTGCAATAGACAAAAAGAATTAATAAACACATATAAGTTACAAGAGATTGTACTTCTTTAAGTGACAAAGTTATCAAATTCCAATGATGTTCTATTCTAAAGTATAATCCATTTCCAAGTATGGAAACCTTTTCTATGGATATTATTACTTGTGTAAAAAATTTTGACACAAAGATGAAAATTGCAGAGCATATGTGAGAAGAAATGAAATAATAAATTCTAAAAGAAGTGAAGTAAGCAATAGATTTGAAAATATCAAAACAAACATGAATATGAACAAGAATCCATTTTCTCCACTTTTTTATATCACTGAGTGTACTACTATCACAATTTCAGGGATAATTCATATGAATGTAAGATCATAAATAGTAGGTCACAACCTGAGGAAAATTGTAGGATAGAAGAACGTATGAAATCGAGAAATAAAATGGAAGAAAAGAAAGCTAAAAAGTGTGGTCTACTCATGTATGCTTAGAATTATAATAGTAAATGGTATGTTGACGATGGCTATTTTAGACATATGATAGGGGATAAAAGAAATTTCTTATATTTAGATGAAAATAAAATTGGGAATTTCCCATTCAAAAATGATTGAACAAGGTAAAAATGTGAATCTTGGTAACACTTTTCCTTATTTTTCCATGTTTTCATTTCATAGGTATTCATCAACATCATCATAGTTAGAAATCATTTTTCTCTATATATTTTTTAGATAGAAAAGTATAGTATTACACATAGCTTGAACCATTTTTTTCAAAAGTATTTTTATTAGTATTAGTTCTCAAAACACTTATTAACCATAAAACCCTAATTCAAAAAATTATTCCCTTTTTTCAAACTTTTACCAAGCAGGAATAACTAAAGGAAAGGGTACAATCAATTTGAATAATGTTAGAGGAAAATCTCATGATGTATTTTTTTTTGAAGGATTGAAGCATAATTATTTGAGTGTAAGTTAGATGCGTGACAAAGGTTGTGATGTTATCCTCAGAGCTCAGGAATGTGAGATAAGATCAAATACCATCGGGAAAACTCCAACCAACGAAGTTTGAACACAAAATAATGTATATTTTTAAAAGGAAGATAATGAAGAGTGCTAGATCAAAAAACAAGATGAATCATGCCTATGGCACAAAACACTGACACGTCTCAATTTTGATCACATAATTAGGCTTAGTAAAAAGGGAGAAGCTAGATATCTGCTAAATATAAGAAAAACTGAAAATTCCATTTGGAAATCATGCTAAATGGGAAAATAAGCTCAAACTTCATTCAAGATCAAGGATAAGTTTTCAAGTAGTAAGCATTTACAATTAGTGCATATGGATTTATGTGGGCCTTTTAGAGTAGAATTACCTCATATTGAGTGATATTTCAAGTGACTCATCCTCAATGACTCCACCCAACTCCACCCATATAATGCCTCAAACAGACTCATCCTTAGTGACTCCTGCTCCACATTTTTGTAAGTGAGGTCTACTAGTGGAGGGTACTCTTCCCACTTCCACTGATGATGCATCACCTGCATCCTCAACATGCCCTCCAATATCCTATTGAAACTATCTTCTTTCCATTTGTTTGTGGATGATAAGTTGTACTAAAGGGAAAATCTGTGCAAAATCTTGCAAATAACTCATTCCAAAACTTGGATGTGAACTCCGCATCCTTGTCTGACATAATCATCTTTAGAACTCCATGCAATTTGACCACGTCCCTAATGAAGACCTATGCTACATCACTCACTGAGAATGTAGACTTCACTAGAATGAAGTGCGCTACCTTTGTCAACCTATCCTACACTACCATGATGGAATCATGCACTCTCATTGTCCTTGGAAAATTTGTGATAAAGTCCATGGAAATGAATTCCCATTTCCACTCTAGAATCAAAACCAGATGTAGCAGTCCACCTAGATGCTTACACTCTACCTTCACCTATTGAAAATCTAAGAACTTAGACACAAACTCTACCACCTCTCTCTTAAAATTCGGCCAATAATAAAATTTCTTTACTGCTGTTAGCGTCTTCTGATAACTTGGGTGACCTGCATAGGGTTTTCACTGGAGGAGCAATACCATACCACGTGGGTTCCTATTGGGGGATATATATTGAGGAAAAAATGGCATAATATGTTGGGGGATATATAGGGGGTAAAGGGTTTTTTATATTGGCAAGTATAAAAGATGGAGCTCAAAGTTAATGAAAAAATAGAAAGGGGTATAAAAAATGTTAATGAAAAAAATGGATACCTACAATATCTAGTGGAAGTAGGGGTTTTTTAAATTGGGATGGTGTATTGGGTTTGTATTGGTAGGGGGTTAAACAATGTGATTTTTGAGTGTATTTTCCAATATCTAGCCAAATTAAAGGTATCGTGTAATATGCCATGAACACATGTGATAGGTCAAAGGTTGAATGATTGAAGCCCCCGTGGTGACCTAAATATGGTTTTGCATGAAACTCACTCAAGACTACCTTCTCAATCTCACTGCTATTTGGCACATATATCCTATCCTTAAATCTGACCAATTCATCTTCCGTGAGTCAATAGTCCACATCCTGTGCACCTGCATCTATACCACTACATGTACATGTACTTGTACTCGGTTGCAACCTATGCACAATCTCCATATACATGTCATTCTACTAATCTACCTACAAGATCCTATCCTGTAAATTCATCCCATATGAGCTCATATCTATTATGTGATTTACCTATATCCGCTTGCTAAGAGCATTTGCCACCCTATTCTCTTTACCTTTGATATACCTAATCTCAAAGTCAAACTCACTGATCGTGGCCAACCACCAAGCCTACTCGCCACTCAATTTTGGTTGTTAAAACCACTATGATTGCTCATCAACACAAACCTCATGCGAAGAAGATAGTGCCTCCACATATTCAATGCATGTATGATCACTGCCAATTAAAGATCATGTGTCAAGTAGTTTTGCTCATGCTCATTCAGTTTCCATGGCTCATAGCATACCGACTATCCATCCTACATAAGGACTCCACCAAGCCCTCTCTAGAAAGCATCGATACATACTACAAACTCTTTGTGTGGATGTGAAATCTTTAACACTGGTACATGTGTCAACAATTGCTTGAGCTACTCAAAATTTGCTGCACATGCCTCTGTCCATTCAAACTTCTTACATTTCCTCTGCAATGATGTGATAGGATAAGAAATTTGCGAGAATTTCCTGATGAAGCTCCTGTAATAACCTGCTAACCCCATGAAGTATCTCACCTCATCCACATTCTTGGGAGCTACCCACTCCATGATAGATCTTACCTTTTCTGGGTCCACTGTTATTCCATCCTTGGAAACCACATGTCCCAAGTAGTGTACCTTAGTCTGAAATAAAATTCACTTGCTAAGCCTAGCATACAATTGATGCTCTCTCGAAAATATGAACAATGCTACTAAATTCTAGACATGCTCTTCTTCATTTTTAGAATATACCGATATATCATTAATGAACACAATAAAAAACCTGTCGAGATAAGGACTTAACACACTATTCATCAAGAACATAAAAGTAGCTAGACCATTAGTCAAACTGAATGGAACTGCAACAAACGCATAATGTCCATACCTAGTCCAGAAATATATCTTGTAAATGTCCTATTCTTTAATGTGTACCAGATGATATCCAGACCTCAGATCAATCTTCAAGAACATTGCTGCTCCCTTCAAATAATCAAAAAAATCTTCAATCCTCGATAAAAAATACTTGTTCTTAATGGTCAGTTTGTTTAACTACCTGTAATCAATGCACAACCTGAGAGTGCCATCCTTCTTTTTCACAAATAGTATTGGTGTGCCCCATGGTGATACATTTAGCCTAATGTATCTCGTGTCTATCATTTCCTTCAACTGCAGCTTCAAATCTACCAACTCTGGAGTGATAATCCTATAAGGCACCTTTGATGTCGGAGCTGCTCCTGGCGCCAATTCAATAGAAAAATCTACATTCTTGTGAGGTGGAAAATATGAAATATCTGTAGCAAATACATCCTGAAACTTTTGTAAAACTGGGTACCTTCTCAAAACATCTAAACCAATAGTTGAATTGAGGCTTCTGTGATTCATAATGTTTGAAAGAGTAGCTTCGGTGTAAATCACATGTAGACAGACATTTGTTGACGCGTTTCGAACCAACCAGTGTCGTTCATCGTCAGGACAAGTTGAAGAAACAAATCCAGCCTAGCATGTTAAATAGTCTGAGCAGAGATTTCAACGGCTAATTTTGCCTAAAGAACTCAGGTCAAAATTAATTTAATATTTTAATAATAATATTATTATTATTATTATTATAATTAATATTATTAATTTATAATTTATTATATGGAAATAAGTTAAATTAGGTTAAAAT
>APFE031299072.1:5359-17363 GCA_000404065.3 Pinus taeda | reverse complement strand
TAAGTATGTTAAAACGTTAGGACCAAGATACATACTATAATAATAATGGTTCGTTCAAAAGGTAATTCATTTATTTAATTAAATATTCAATATAAAATGGGAGTTAAAATAAGCTAGAAAGTACTAATACTAATAATAATAGCGATAATAATACTAGTACAAATACGAGGCGAGAGAAAATAAAAATTAGAATAGAGAAGAAATAAACAAATAAATAAATCATAATAATAATACTACAAGTACTACAAAATATAGATAAGTAAAGAAAGCACAACACCGAGGAGGGGGCAGAAAAACCAACTAAGAAGAGAGCGCTGGAATCCAGCACTTGCTAATTTTCCAGCCATCATCTCGATGAACCACACTGGTTGGTTCGAAACACGTCGACAAATGTCTGTCTACATGTGATTTACGCCGAAGCTACTCTTTCAAACATTATGAATCACAGAAGCCTCAATTCAACTAAATCAAATAGCAACCATGAGACTTACCTGGTTGCATTGGCTATTCCATTTCACTTGATCAGGCGGTGAAAAGAACAATTAGAGTAGGTTTAATGAATAAGCTCAAATATGAGCATCTTTCGAGTTTGTTAGTTATGTTTTAGTCATGTTTGGTTTTATTATGGTCTTCAATTTTAGTTTTCAGTCATATTTTCAGTAAATAAATTAAGTCAAAAGTCTTGTGTGGATTTCTCGAAATAATGGACACCATAGTCCAATGGATGAAGGCACTGCCTACTCTCCCAGAAGTCTGTAGTTTTTGGCACCTCCAAGGAGCTACCATCCCCATTGGATCCAACCTTAGAGTTGATCTGTTCAGCCCTCCATCAGAGATCAAAACCTCTTTTGTTGCTTTTCATTTTAGGTGTCCCATTCTGCTCGATCACCTACATTCCATTTAGGAGCATCGATCCTCTGATGGAAGGGTCTTGTCCCCATACTTCACTCATGTAATTCACCTGCTAGTTGATGTCTGTTCATAAAAAAAAGCATATACAATCTTCTTTTCATCAAAGTTGCAAAAGTTGTCTTTAGGGTTTTAGTGTCAAGTAGGTCTAGGGTTTCATTAGGTTTTGTCAATAAATGCTTCAGAGTGTCCAATAATCACTAGCAGGCCATGAGGATGTTCTATCGTCAATAAATTTTGTTAATAAGTATCTGAAAATGTGTTTTTCCTCAAAAATCTGTTTTGAGGAAAAAAATAGAGTATTTAGCCTTATTTGTACAAAATCATGTAAATTTTGTTTTCTTCATTGTAAATTCCTTCACCTGCACCCTGGTTTCTTTCCTTAGCCTAAGAAGCTCCAACACCTACAAGGAAAAACCAAGCTCAGGTCATTTTTCTCATTACAAAGTGAAAAAGTAGTGAAAAAGGTCCAAAATAGAGGTTGAAATAAAAGTTATTTGCAAAACATTATGAAAATGCTTTCCAAATGCTTTCTGATGTTCAGGAAAATGGAAGAATCGAAAGGCAACTCCCATGGAAACTTGGAATCAAGTTGACTACTGATAAGCTTGCAAAGCATGAATTGACTGGATGACTTCAAGAATACTGAGAAAGGATCTTCATAAACAACGCTATTGATTTCCATTAACACATTACTGCTCTGGTCCGAGTAATCTTCATAGCTGGATATTAAGAATTTCCTCACATCTGTGCTGTCTCTCTTTAGTGATAGTAGCAGGCTGTCAAAAGGATCCTAAATTTTGTGGATAACCAAACTCTGTTGCTGATTCCAAACAGAACAAAAGTCTCCTTTATTAATCTCCTCATATGACTGCAAACATTGGTGTGAGCTTGGTAATGAAAAATCTGTTAAACAAGACAATGAGGTCGACTTTTGAATAAGATTATTATCAACATTCTTTTCTGGCACGTGGTTAGCCAATGGGAAAGAACTTTTACAACAAACATCATCCAACACACGAGCAATAGGATCATCAAAAACATGAAAAGACTACTGCAACGTGTCCATTGAAATTGTATAACATCCTACTCGTTGTTCACCTTTTCCTTTAGAGATATTACGAAAATTCTACTTTATAAACTGAAATGCTTCGAAACAAAATGGTATAGAATCCTCTTGCATCATTAAATCATGTATTCTAGCTTCCACATCTTCAATTGTGTTTAGTGGCTGCAAAATTGAATATGAGAAGTCTTGAACAAGGTTTTTATTGCCCGCAAGATGGTTCAGATCAAGACTTGTCGATAGTTTATTTATGATTGCATGAATGTTGTCTCTGATGCACTAAAACGAATCAAAACAAAAAGGAAAAGATTCTTCACTTACTTCAAAATTTGTTGCACTTTCCTCGTCACTGTCATAGCTAACATGCATCAGCCGATCACTGTATTTGAGCTGCTGAAAATGAATTTCCTCCTTCCGTAAACTAGCTGTTGATTTGTCTGCAAGATTAGCTTCTATTTGGAGAACATAATCATCATCATACTGATCAAACTGAGGCAAATCATCAGTATAAAACACATCATCAAGCATACATTTCATATCAACAGATCTCTCTTCTCAAAGATGATCTATAAAACAATCATTATCATATCTATGACCACTGGGATAAGAAAGAAAATGTTTCAGAGCAACAACTTGTTCTTCTTCAATCAGCAAGCCATGGGCTTGAACATCATAATCATTCCTTGCAGCGATCTTTTGCATCATCTCTTCCACTGCACTTACCAAACGTCAAGCTTTACCTATGGAGATGTTGATTCCTCCGGATCTATGTTTTTCATCTCTTTTTCCTTCAACTTTGCCCTTCGGATCAGAAAATGAGCCTCTACATCTAATGAATTGTTCTGCATCTCTTCGAGTGTTGCAAGATTCCTTTCTCTCAGCTGAAACTCCATTTCTGGATCAAAGGCAGCTGGGTAGTTCAAGAGAGTGGATCCAAGAGGAGGTCTTATATCAATAGGCATCGAATAATAAACTTGTTTAAATCTAGCAGAAAACTGTTGTATTGTCTCCCCTGGTTGTCTTTTCAGCTGGTTATACTCTTCTATGATCAAGAAAGGGTTTTGTCTTACCACCCACCTATCGAGGAAAACTTTGACGAACTGCTGTAAATCTGAGATGCTCGCATCAGGCAGGGTTTTGAACCAACTCTTGACTTTTCCTTGCAAAGAAAGAGCAAAAAGCCTATACTAACATCTTCGTTATCAACTTCAAAAAGATCTAGAAAAGTCTCAACATTCTGCACATGTTTCTCAACGTTGACATTCTTACATTCACTGTCAAATCTTGGTAAATATAGATAATAATTTGTACGGAAAGCATGGAGTACAGAAGGTAAAACAAGAGGTCTATATCTATCTAGGTCTATAAAAGGTGTAGGAGTATATACAAGAGCTATGGGATCAATTTTGTTTTCTTTAGGCTCATCACTCTGAAGACGGTCATCACAAGATTCGGAAGAAAGGTCTTGATCAAGCTCAAAGGCATGCAAATATTTGGTATTTACAATCTTCAAAGGGAAGGAATCAAATGCAGACCGAGGATCTTCTTTCAAACATAGTATACTTTGCAAAGCCTTCTTGACATTCTTGGGAAAAGAGAAGAAATAATTTACAACAAAGAACAAAATGTCTTGGATGAAATTCCAACTTGAATACCGAATATGTCCATATTGTCCTTTCATGTTTCTGCTGGTTGGGTTCATCCTCCAATGGAGTCCTTGGATCTGATCTCAAAACTGATTTGGAATCGCCAGGTGAATGATTTCATCCTTGCTGTGTCTGATCATTGTCCACCATCAACAATCAGATCTAACTTTGATACATGTATTGGGGTGATCATTTAGATCAGATGTTCAATTTATAAACTAGACCGGAGATTGACTGAAACAGTTTTCATCTACTTTCGCTAATGCAAAGCAAAAGTGTTTCGAAGGCTACCTGGCTAACTTCAGGCTCCATTTGTAGTCTACAAAGCCAAACAATGAAAATACACTTTATTCCCCAGTGGAGTCGCCACTATGTTAGAGCCTAGATTTACCTCGGGCTGAAAAGGTAAGCTTCTAGGTCCACATCAAACCACGCTCAGCGTTGTAGCTAGCCCTACAAGGATAGGAGAGGGCTCTCTCTGGGTCAATCTCAACAAAAGATAATCAGATGGGGCTTGATATGACTAATTTTACAACTAATCTTAGGCTAGGTATGAAGTGCAAGGATTTTATTTGAGTTTTTGGGGGTTTTTTGTTGGAAAAAGGGAAAGGCAAATTTGGATTCGGGGATGAGGCCAAATTTTTGCAGAGTTCTGGTTGGGGCAAGGTAGGAAGTAGTTTTGATGCATTAGATTAAATGAATGGATAGAAAAGACTGTTGAGGAGATGAAGAGGGCAAGAGGCTACAAGAATCCTCTCCAAACAGATGAAAACATGTAAAAGTAAACAAAAGTTTAAGGCAGAGCACAACAAGCCAGTGAATTCTACCTTTGTCACTCAAATTTGTTTAATTTCAGAAGAAATGAGAAGGGAAATGGAATACATAAAACATCAATGAACTTACAATTACATGAGTAAAAACACCATCAAAACACAGAGCCACAAGGATCCCAACAAGTGTTGCAAAACCTTGGTCTTTCCTTTGCCAAAAATGCAGAAATCAAATGTACAATGAAGTGCCAAGAAATCCCAAGTGTCCAACCATGAAAATGACTGATAAATTACATAATATAGACAAGCCTAACTCCTTACCATGCCTCTAGGGGTCGAGCTCATCATTCTAGGAGCTGTTTCAACCATATCTAAACAAGGAGCTAAAAAATAGGCAAAGAAACAACTTACCTCTATATGCTAGGAAACTGATTCATTCAGTTTCAAACAACTTCTAAACTGGTGAATCTACCTATACAAGTAAAAATATATCATATTTACATCATAAATTTTCCATTAGGAGAGTGAAAAAGTCAAACTAAGAAAAATTGGGGGAAATTCTGAGCTGAAGAGTGAAAAATGAGGCTAAATTTCTCTATGCGCCGCGCCCAAATTCTATATGTGTCGTGCCATGTCGGAGCTGATTTGGAGGCCCTTCCAAAAGTCCAAATTGAGCTCATGATAGGTCGTTGGAACGCCCTATATTTCTACTTTCCAACCCAAGTGGAATTTCTGGATTTGGTGTCCATTTGCACCTCCAAAAAGAAATTCTCCCAAGACTGCTTCCTGTGTGTCAAAATAGGGGTAGTGAGGTCATTTTTTGAGTGTTTTTGACCTCTTTGAAGGCCCAAAACTTTCCCAAATTTATTGGCCATAGGTAGGCAAGCATAATTTATCATGAAAAATCCAGAAATGTGAAGTTTTTTGGATTTGGAGCCCTCTAGCAAAAGCGAGCGCCATGTGGCGCAACGCATAGGGAGGAAAACCTAAGTGTCCAACCATGAAAATGACTGAGAAATTACATTATATAAACAAGCCTAACTCCTCCCATGTCTCTAAGGGTCGAGCTCCTCATTCTAGGAGCTATTTCAACCATATCTAAATAAGGAGCTGAAAAATAGGCAAAGAAACAACTTGCCTCTATATGCTAGGAAACTGATTCATTCAGTTTCAAACAACCTCTAAACTGATGAATCTACCTATACAAGTAAAAATATACCATATTTACATCATGATCCATCAATTTTCATCAAATTACATCATAAATTTTCCATTAGGAGAGTGAAAAAGTCAAACTAAGCAAAACTGGGCGAAATTCTGAGTTGAAGAGTGGAAAATGAGGCCAAATTTCTCTATGCGCCGCGCCAAAATTCTCCATGCATCACGCCACTTTGGAGCTAATTTGGAGGCCCTTCCTGAAGTCCAAATTGAACTCATGATAGCTTTTTGGAAAGCCCTGCCTGTCTACTTTCCAACCCAAGTGGAATTTCTGGATTTGGTGTCCATTTTCCCCTCCAAAACTAATTTCTCCCAAGACTGCTTCCTATGTGTCAAAATAGGGGCAGTGAGGTCATGTTTTGAGTGTTTTTGACCTGTTTGAACGCCAAAAACTTGCCCAAATTTCTTGTCCATAAGTAGGTAAGCATAATGTATCGTGAAAAATCTAGAAATGCAAAGCTTTTTGTATTTGGAGCCCTCTAGCAAAAGCGAGCGCCACGTGGCGCGGCGCATAGGGAGGAAAACCCTATTTTTTGTGCAAAAAATTTCCAAAATGAAAACATTGCTCCAAATTTCTTGAAATTTGGGCTAGACCTTATTTATCAAGAGCTATAATGGGTCAAGGATGCCTCGGCCAATATCCGGAGTCAATCATGCTCTTTTTGCCTCTTTTGTCTTTTGGTTGCCTTCCTTAGTTTTGCCTTCAAATTCCTTATTCGGGCCTTGCAAACCTTGTTCCAGGCCATGTAGTGGAAAGCCATGTGTCTCAACAATGCTTTGTCCCTATCGGCCTTGTCCAGCAGTTTCTCCAAGTGGATGTTGACTCTCTCGAGCCAAGACTCCCAATCATCATTAATCTCTTGCTCCAATGAAGTGAACTCAGTCCTCCTCCTTTGGGCACCTTGGCGATTCTCGCGGATGTTTTGTAACTCCATGATGGCTTGATGATCTTCAAGCTATTTGTTCCGCTGCTCCAAGTATTTCATAGTCCACTTAGCCCTCTTCAATTTGAGGGACAAGGCTTTGATCTCTGTCTGCTGCTCCTAGATGATCTCTCTAAGATTGCACTTTGCGGGCCGATGTTTGTAACATCATCCTGAACGAGAATAAAGTCAGTCTCTCGCTCACCTGAAGGCCCCTCGTCCTACATTGGCCTCTTGTCTTTGTCCTGTACCTGTGGTGCTGATGTTGGAAGCGAGGCCCCTTCCACCTGAGATGGAGATAAAACTCCTTTGTTGTTGCAAATAACTGTCTCGTGCCCTTCTGATAACTAATGCAAACTGGCATAGTAGAAGTGTCAGTCTCATGGCCTTCATGCTGATAGGAGGATCCACCTGTCTCATGCCCAGCCTCTGAAGGTCCCTATGAAGCTCTGAAAAACTCACGGGAGATGAAATCATCCCAAGTGATTCCCTGTAATCCAAGCTAATGAACCACCAAAATTTTGATGAGAGAAAAATGGAAAATACTGTTGAACTGCTGCTGAGGGGTCTTGTGCTGCACAAGGATGATCATCCTTTCTATGTTTCAGCATATGAAATAAGGAATGTTCATCACCCGTACCTGGGTGAAATGCATGAGAAACCTGGTGTGATAAGCATATAATCGGGAGAAACGGCCTTCACAACTGAAATACTTCACGATTAATTTCATTAGTGGAGCATATTCATCTTTGAGATATAGAAAAGGAAACACTCTCTTGAGCTGCCTCAAGAAACTGGGTTTAATATATGGCTCATAATGCTGTCGGTAAATCTTCTGCCTCTTGTTCCATGGCTCTCGAATGTTAGGTATGCCGGTTGCTAGTGAGATAGATTCTGGTGTAAGTGTGAAGGTGACACCAGCCAAACTAACTTGATCATCATGTAAATGTAGTACAAACAAGTGATCCAACTCATGATGAAATTGAAAATTAGCTACCTTCTGATAAAACTCATAACATGACTGAAACTGGAAACAAGAGATGGCAAGAGCACAGGTCTGCAATTCATTAAGGGTGGTTGGTTCTTCTCTAATATTTATGCCACCTTTATGATGCCTACGGGGTGCATGTCACTCCATGGGTGAGTCACTTTGGGTCTCCACTTCATAATCAGATGAATGATCGTATGACATAATTGCTGCTATACAAATTGCCTTGGAGAAATAGATGCTTGTGAATGAAACTATTTTGGACTGCCCTTTAGTGATGTGCTTAACCTCTACCACCAAGGGGAAAACAGTGAAACAAGGGACTGCTAGGAGAGGGGAAAACAGTGGGAAATTTGGGAATGTTGGGATAGACTTAATTAGGGAAGTATGGGATGTTATGGAAATTTTTTATAGGGTTGGGAATTTTTGTATAGTTTTAGGGTTTAGGGTTTTAAATTTGGAAATTTGGGATAGGGGTTTAGTGATTTTAGGGGGTATAGAACAATGAAATCAGGGAAAAATGGAATAAGGGAGAAAAGAGAATGATGGAAAGAGGATAAACTTGGTGGCAAATAGTTGTTAAAACCCTATGCAGCCATTTTTATGTGAGAGATTTAACATGGTAGGGTTTGATTATGTGTTTAGACCATCACCATTCATCAATCACCATATCATAGCACAAACTTGAATGAAATGCAATGATGGAGGCTCTACCTGGCAAATCCGTGCGATTTCTTGGCAATTTGGAGCAAAGTTTAGCAGTTTCGGGCCTTTAACTGTATGCATCACACAGCATACCCAATGCGCCGCACCTTCCCAGTGCGTCACGCCCGTGTAAAAATGCACTGTGCATTCACTCCCAGTGCGCCACACCTCCCCAATGCGTCGCGCCTACTGCTCAATGCGCCACGCCGGCCAATTTTCTCCCAATTTCACCCAATTTCTCACTTTTTCACAAAAATTGCTTTGAGTTGCTTCCTCTTTTTTCTTGGCATGCAAATGAACTTTCAAAACTTGGAGGCATGTTTTATACATTGGATTTTCAAATTAATTTTGCCAAAAACCCATTTTCATAATGTTTTGCAAATAACTTTTATTTCAACCTCTGTTTTGGACCTTTTTCACCGTTTTTTCACTTTGTAATGAGCGAAATGACCTGATCTTGGCTTGTCTTTGCAGGTGTTGGAGCTTCTTAGGTTATGGAAAGAAACCAGGGTGCAGGTGAAGGAATTTACAATGAAGAGAACAAAATTTACATGATTTTGTACAAATAAGGCTAAATACTCAATTTTTTTCCTCAAAACAGAGTTTTGAGGAAAAACACATTTTCGGATACTTATTAACAAAATTTATTGACGATAGAACATCCTCATGGCCTGTTGGTGATTATTGGACACTCTGAAGCATTTATTGACAAAACCCTAATGAAACCCTAGACCTACTTGACACTAAAACCCTAAAGACAACTTTTGCAACTTTTATGAAAAGAAGATTGTATATGATTTTTTTTTATGAACAGACATCAACGAGTAGGTGAATGACATGAGTGAAGTAAGGGGACAAGACCCTTTCGTCAGAGGATCGATGCTCCTAAATGGAATGTAGGTGATCGAGCAGAATGGGACACCTAAAATGAAATGCAACAAAAGATGTTTTGATCTCTGACGAAGGGCTGAACAGACCGACTCTAACACCCCAAAACAAGAATAAACTCAAAAATAGTGAGGTAAGAAAGGGTCATCTAGCACATATAGTGCACTACACTTCATCAGTTTATGATATTCGGATTGATAATTTATGTAGCAATTTAGGACACTAAATTGACTGAACATTTTGGCACTGTTGCTGAGGAAGTGTAACTAGGTAGCCTATCTCTTACATTCATCAAAAAAAAAAAAAATGACAACAACAACAATAACAACAAAACAAAACAATGACATGCATAGAGAAATAGATTCTAGGGGTAGATTTATAGCTAGGGGCAAAAGTTTGATTTTCACAACTGCACCTAGAGTTAAGAAAGATAGACCTCCATCCCAGACTCATGCTCCCAACCTTAGAATTTCTGGAATTCAAGGAGCAGCAACTCAGTTAGAAGATTCTCCCAGTTCATCTACTAAAATAGACCTAGGAGAGGAAACCTTTTTCACTTCTATAGGGGAGCCTATTATAGTTGAGGAAGTAGGAATAGCTAATGAAGAGGAAGAAGTAGAAACTATAATGGCAGAAGAAGAACAATATGGAGAATTCTCACTGTTTGGAGGAGAGGGTAGAGGAAGAGGTAGAGGAAACAATGAAGGAGGTAAAGGTAACAATGGACGAGGCAGAGGAAATAGGGAAATAGACAACTCATTTGGATTCCCTATAGTAGATGAGGAAACACATACAACAATGAAAAACATTTCACCATCTTTCCTCCCAAACTTTTATGGGTTGAGAAGTGAGGACCTTGAAACATTTTTGTTTGAGTTTGAAGTCTTGTGCAGAACCTATGACTATCTAGAGGACTCTCAAAAAATAAAATTGTTCCCATCAACACTGAAAGGGGCCGCTTTGAAATGGTTTATGGGGTTAGTCACTCAATCCATTAGGACGTGCAATGACATGAAACAAACATTTTTGGATAGATACTTGGATTATTGTATGCCTACCAATCATAAGGATGAAGTGTTCAAAATGATATAAAAGGAAGATGAAGACTTAGAGGATTTGCTTGAGAGGTTTAACTACAATTTGAAAAGAGAAAAAATGAACAATTTAGATGAAGAAACTTTGAAAGCTCTTTTGTTAAAGGATATTAGAGATGAATGGATAGATATTCTTTAACTTGATGGGGAAGGGAGACATCTCTAAACTTCCATTGAGTGACATAGCAAAACTATGTGTCCATCTCTCAAGAGGGAAATCTAAAACTGGGAAAGGACCAAGATATCTTTCTCTTGTTAGAGCAACAAATCTACAATCGGATCTGTAAGTAGGGAAGAAATTGGCAATATGCTTGATGAGTTTAAAACTGATATCTTAGGGAGCCTTAGTGAACAGCTAGACACCCTCAAAATCCAAAACAAGCAAAAAACAGAGGCTGATGCTTTAGCCATCTTTTGTCAAAAATGCAGAAAGAAACATGCTCTAAGGGAATTTCCTTTAGATGCAAAAATTGTGCAAACTTGTATGATTTGTTTAGAAAGTCATGAGACCAAGGGTTGTCCTTCAATCCCGGGTCTTAAGGCTCTCTTTCAAGAAGAAACAGTCCCAATTTCTGTAGAACCTCTTTTTTTTTTTGCAAGAAGACCTTGGCAGGGGAAACAAAATCAAGGATTTAATTATCCAATGTATTTTTAGCCCCCACCAAATTGGAATTCTTGGCAACAACCTTGGCCTCAACCTAAAAATTAGTGTCAATCTCAACCATGGGCACAAGGGGTACAAAATTCTAATGGGATATTTGTTCAATATTATCAATATACTCCATCTTATCAGAGCTATCCTCCCCCACAAAATCAGCAGCAAAATCAACAACCACAACTTCCAAATCAAAGCCCTCACCTTTCATTTCCATTTCCACAACAACCTCCATAACAAAGTTAAAATCCTCAACTCTTATTTCCATTTCAACAAAAACCAAATCAACTACTAGCCCAACCATTGCCAAACCCCAATAATAAAAACCCTCAGAATGCTTATATAGTAGAAGGACAACAATTTCCTACTTACATGATTGCTCCTCTAGATCTTAATGATATTTAACTTAGATCTGGTAGGATATTAGAAGACGAAAAACCTTTTATAGATATTCAAGAACAAGATGCTTTTGAGGAGGACTCTCTGAAAGTTAATAAATTTTTTGAGGGAACATCCCTCAAAAACCAAAATATTGAAAAAGGAAAACAAAAAGAGTGAATAAACACAACTCCTATAATTGAGCAACCAGCATCTACTTCTACACCTCCTTTTCTTGAGAGATTACAAATTGATAGAGGAGTAGAAAAACAGATCTTGTTGCCCAGTTATGACTTCCTAGATGAATTGAAGAATCTTTGTATCAAGATTCCCTTGTTACAACCCATTAGAGAAATTCCTATTCTAACTAAGACAATAAAGGAGTTAAGCATGAAAAGACTAGGAAGAAAACTAAGAGAAACAAAAACAATTCACCTAGTAGGAAAGATAACAAATATCATGATGGGAAATATTGCCATGCAGAAATATGTAGATCCGGGAAGTCCAATTGTCAAGACACACATAAATGGGATTGAAATTCCAAATACATTGATTGACATAGGAGTAGCAATAAACAGTATGAGTAGACAGACTATGGAGCAGCTTAAACTTCCTAACCTTCTTTACACACATACCTTACTGCAACTTGCAGAAGTAATCAAACTAGATGGTGTGCTAGAAGACATTTCAGTCTCGTTATATTGTTGGGAATATCCTGTTGATTTCATGATTTTAACTCCCAAGAATAATTTAGGAGGACACCC
>APFE031299071.1:0-65001 GCA_000404065.3 Pinus taeda | reverse complement strand
ATTTTGTGGCCAAATAAATGGATTTTTCAAAGGTATATCTTCATTTGTTGTTGTTGAAATCATATCACTTTGATTATTGAAAAATGACTCCCACCAAACTGAATCAACAATGTCAAAGTACTCATATGTATATCTAATACATTTTTTAATTTCTTCTGGGTAATCAAAATAATTTATATCTCTATTCTATATTTGTGCATTATGAACTTCACCAAATGATTGTAATAACAATATTTTTGATGCAAACATTGGATGATCTGGAATGAACTTCAAAAATTCCAAACTTGATGACGGTGCCCATTCTACAATAGTTGAATATTTCTTGCCCCATATTAGTGTTTTCCCATCAATTTTTTTGATATGAAATTGATGTTGGAAACTAATGTCATTAAGTTGTTCAATGCATTTCTCCTCACCATGCGATCCTAGAATAAACCTTCGCATGTCAATAGTTTCATCCAACACATCAAAAGTAAGCTCTGGAATGTATGATTTCTTAATACATTCAATTAATGATGGCAAGCTCCCAACTTCCTTCCTCCTCAATGTGACTGAAAAACCACTGAACATCTGATCAATATGGTCATGAGTGTGACCAACAAGAAGGAAACCAACCTTTACCTTCTGAAAAATTCTCAATTCAACAAGAATGTTTAGATATCTAAAAACAACCTGATTTTTGTTTTCACGGAAAGTGTTGTCCAATTGTAGATACAAAACCTTAGGAAGATTACAAAACCAATGAGAAAGCACATCATGAATTATGGTTATTGTCAGATTTGCATCATTATGAATATTTGGAGGTGTGAAGTACACCCTTGGCAACATTTTTCCATGGAAGACCATACAACCAACCAAGAGATACTAAACAAAATTTTCCTCCTATAAATTTTTGGGTGTGCGAATAAAATGTGGTAAAAGTGTTTTCTTCCGGTCCATACCATCAATTATCTAACCCAAATATTTATTTGGATTATCATAAAACTTCTTTCGATGCTTGTACAACTTTTTCCTTTCACTTGTTTGCTATTTGTGATGCTCCTGAAGTTATTTGACAATTGAATCTACACAACATAAAGGAAATCCATTAAGAAATATGTTTTCGTAGTTGATGACTATAAAATTTTAAAATTTAAAGCTATGAATGCTTACCTATTTTTGACCCTTCACATTTGTCCCTTTTTTATTTAAGAGAAGCACATGTACTACAAATCCCCATCCTTGTCTTATTAGGAATACGAACATTGTTGAATTATGTCTTCCATACCTTCACAAAATATTGATATGTAACAAATCCGCCATGTCCCTCAGCACCTTCTGCATATTCTTTGTATAAGTTGTAGATTTCTTGACTTGAAAAATGATCTAGAATATGCATTGTCTCTGTATTTGGCATACACTCTACATGCTTTGAAAATAAATCTTTCATCCATGACATTGCAGTATTTGATAATGGCCCAAACTATCTTTTATGACGTACTTCTGAATAAAATGTTGGATCCTTTTCCAAATTTTCTTAAATTCTCGAGAGACGAAAATTCCTCATCAAATGAAACATTTTGAAATCCTTTCTACAGATAAATAAAGAACCAATATGATAATCATAACCTGA
Organism: Pinus taeda; assembly: GCA_000404065.3. Classification (NCBI taxonomy): domain Eukaryota; kingdom Viridiplantae; phylum Streptophyta; class Pinopsida; order Pinales; family Pinaceae; genus Pinus; species Pinus taeda. The sequence continues at coordinate 63,389 of APFE031299071.1, read as the reverse complement.
CAATGTAGATTGCATGCACCCAACTAAATATGAATTTTGCATGCTTTTATTCATTGACAAATATCTCTTCCTTCTCTCTAATGCAAATTTGAAATCTATATGTTTCAAGCAATCTTTTTGACTAAATATGAATTTTGCATGCTTTTATTTATTGACAAATATCTCTTCCTTCTCTCTAATGCAAATTTTAAATCTATATGTTTCAAGCAATCTTTTTGACAACATTCACTTGAAATGAGAGCCCTAATCGAACTTCTTCTTCTCAGATATTCTACTCTACCCCTTGTATAACTAGAACATCTTGCATTGATACAAAAAGGTCTGCTCCTACTCCTTGATACAATATTTCTTGGCAACATTTCTATCATCGGATCATCATTTGTATAAGCATTTTCATCATCATTAAGAGGAATGTTATCCACACTATGATCAGCTATGCTTTTCAAATACTGACTTGGAGGATATTATTCATCTTCCCCTTCTTCAGTGTTACTGTCATAGTCCTTAGAATTGGGACTAAATGGAAAATTTGACTTGATGTTTATTGGATATTATTCCTCATGTGCATTGTCAGTGCTACTCTCATAGTCCATAGAATTAGGACTGCATCGAAAATGTGATTGTTTACTTACTGAAAATTCTACATCCTATCCCTTGTCACTACTACCTTTATAGTCATTAGGATTAGGACTAAGTCCTTCATCCTGTCCTTCATTACCACTGCTCTCATAGTCCATAGGATTGGGACTAAGAGGACACCATGACACTCCATTCTTTTGAATTTTTTCATCATGCTCCTCATCACTACTGCTCTCATAGTTCATAGGATTAGGACTAAGTGGACACCGTGACACTCCATTCTTTTGAAATTTGTCATCATGCTCTTCATCACTACTGGTCTCATAGTCCATTGGATTAGGACTAAGAGGAAACCATGACACTCCATTCTTTTGAAATTTTTCATCACACTCTTCATCACTGCTGCTCTCATAGTCCTTAGAATTAGGACCAAGAGGACACTGTGGCACTCCATTCTTTTGAAATTCGTCATCATTCTCTTCATCACTGCTGCTCTCATAGTCCTTAGAATTAGGACTAAGTGGACACCATGACACTCCATTCTTTTGAAATTTGTCATCATGCTCTTCATCACTGCTGCTCCCATAGTCCTTAGAATTAGGACTAAGTGGACACCGTGACACTCCATTCTTTTGAAATTCGTCTTCATGCTCTTCATCACTGCTTCTCTCATAGTCCATAGGATTAGGACTAAGAAGACACCATGGCACTCCATTATTTTGAAATTCATCATCATGCTCTTCATCGCTGCTGCTATCATAGTCCTTAGAATTAGGACTAAGTGGAAACCATGACACTCCATTCTTTTGAAATTCATCATCAAGCTCTTCATCACTGCTACTCTCACATTCCATAGGATTAGGACTAAGTGGACATCGTGACACTCCATTCTTTTGAAATTCATCATCATGCTCTTCATCAGTACTACTCTCATAGTCCATAGGATTACGACTACGATGACATCTTGACACTCCATTCTTTTGAAATTAATTATCATGCTCTTCATCACTGTTGCTCTCATAGTCCATAGGATTAGGACTAAGAGGACACCGTAACACTCCATCCTTTTGGAATTTGTCATCATGTTGTTCATCACTGCTGCTCTCATATTCCTTAGAATTAAGACTAAGTGGAATTCGTGACTCTTTATTTATTTGAAATTCTCCATCCCCACTTTCATCAGTTCTACTCTCATAGTCCTTAGGATTAGGACTAAGTGGAAGAATTGACTTTCTATTCTTAATGGAAGAATTTCTGTTATATTCATCAATATGATTAGAGTTGTCACGTGATGAAGATGTTGATGCTTTACAAAGCGAAACTTCACTATCAGGAGAATCCATCCCTTTCAAATAGAAGAGGTTGAATGATACAAATGCAAACTCTCCTAAAGATATTATATAGTTTAGAGAATGAAATTTTCCCTTCAAAAAGTTTCACCAAAATATTTCCCTCCAAAAATTTCGTTTCATGTATTTCCCTTCATTATTTTATTCTACAATTCATTGAAAAATGTTTAATAAATTTTTTTATGAAATAAGTCTTTAAATTTAAAATTGTAAACTAAAACTTTTACCTAAATTATTTTAATAGTTAAACTATATAATATTTACTAAACAATTGAATCTTTTTTCAATTTTTATAATACCTTCTAAAACAAATTAATCCCACATTAACCATGATGTAAAACGATTCCATAATATTCGCCTTATCATAGTTTCCTATATTGCCATAAAAAAATTAACATGTTAATTTTTTTTAAACTAATTAATCCCACATTAACCGTACAGTAAAACATCTCCGTAATTTCACCTATATAATAAATTTCATTATCACTATTACTCACATCACATCAAGGTTTTCTGAGGTTCGTTGAAATACTTAGAGTGGATTTATGGAGTAGATACATTGCTATCAACAACATATTCAATGGATAATTCTCGCAATTGAAAGGTTAGTTAACTTTTCTTCCTTGCAAATTTTAATATTAAATAAGTTTAATGAAGTTTAATTTTTTTTTTAAATTAAAAAATTTTGCGGACCAAATTTACCCACTACATCCACTGTGGGTATGATGGGGCCGGTAAAGCTCATGGTGGCCAAATGGGCCCATTAATGCTCACAGTGGCCGAACAAGCTCGTAGGTTAGGGGCGATGGGGATGGCTGGCTTGCCCGCCTACCTGCAGGGAGAATCACCCCACCATCGCACAGATGGGTGAGCCACCAAGGTGGTGTGGTCGGGCAAGCCGTCGAGTTGGTGTGTGTGGGAGATGCACAACTCACCCCCATCCCACCTCGATGGCCCGTCCGCCTACAGGGTGGCGGGCGATTCTCGGAATTTCCCACCACCCCACGGGTAGGCGGGCCGCCAGGGTGGCATGGGGGGGAGCAAGGCAGACCCTTCTGTGCCACCCTTGTAGGACGCTGGGGTGGCGCGGGCCAAGGATGGGCAGAGGGCAGTGGTTGGGCGACGAAGGTGGGCTAGGGGGCCAGACCTAATGGTTGGCTCAGTTGGCCAGCCGATTTTCTGGGGACAGTGATAGGGCGATGTATTTTTAAATTTTTTTTGTTTTTCAAAATTGTTATGATTTATTTATCGTTTTCGTTGTTAATTTAAGTTAATATGTTTTTTTCATTAACTGATTTATGTGTTTCTTTTTTTCATGAAAATGGCATCAAAGAATATTTTTGTGAATCTTTTTGGACCAAAGACTCTTAAAGGTGGATCTTCAAAAAACATTGGTTAATGAACCCCACCTAAGCTAATGGCTACAAATCTTTCAAGTGCTTCAAATGATAAGAAGACGATTTCATATCGGAAGAAATAAAAAAAAGTGAAACTTTCATCAAAAGTCTAGTATGTGAAAGAGAGGGAAAGCCAAAATGTGCAGATATATCTATATGTTGATATACCTAATGGTAATGGAATTTATGACATGATGGGAAGAGTCATAGACATGTGTTTGGTACCAGACAGTGAAGTTGTTTACATACTTACAAAACTACCCAAGTCACATGAAAGGATTAAATATCGGTTATCATATTCATTGTATGACATGAGAGAGGTGTCTACAAAGTTGTGTAAACAAATCGTAAATGAGATGAAACAAAATATCATAAGTATTTTTATTTGTATTTGTGTTTTTCGTTTTTGCAACTGTCTCACTATATTTTTTTAACTTTGTTTTTATTGACATATGATATTTTGTTTGGCAGAATTTTGTTGAAAGTTGTTCAATTAGGTTGGGAGGAATTCATTTCATAGAGCATGATATTATGAAAGTTGTTAGCAGTTCCTACTCAGTGTCAGAAGAAGATATGGAAAACAAGCAAAATGTAGTAATTCATGATGCTACAAAACTACATCCAAGGGATTAGAAAAAAAGATCCTCTAGTGGATAAATCTAGCAAGGACAGACAAGTTACTTTTGAAGATGAGGAAGTTGAAATTGATAGTGAAGAATATGTCGTCATTACTGAAGATGACATTGGAACTGAGAAGAGTTGTAAAAGACCAAAAGTAACAATGCCCAAGAATAAATCTATTACAGTTAATGATGAGAATGTTTTGAAGAGGAAAAGTAAAGTTGAACATTTTGAAGTAGTCATTACCAATAGTCAAGAACCTAGTGAAACTTCAAAAGAAAGAAGAGAAATCATTACACCATGAGCTGATTTAGAGGATGGCCTTATCAAAACAAAAAAAAAATGCCATTCGACAAAACTTGACAAAGAGAAACTTAATTGAGGTTGGTTGTACATTTCAGCTTAATGTTAGACAAATCTATAAGGCAAGTGAATGACAATGTCAATATCAAATCAGAAAGCCACATCATCTGCATGTTCACAACTTGAATACATTGATAAGGTACAATCCATATGCTAATGTTGTTAATTATGTGCTTCTTGTTGATCCAATTCAAGTTCCCAGCAAAGAAGCATTTGATAAGACAACATGTTTTGAATACAATTATTATGTGCTTGGGGGGAACCATCCTATAGAGGCTCAAAGACGATTGATGGAGGAATATCCCATTAACCCATGTTTTGAAACAATGAAATGTATCATTTATGCTGGTTTATCAGGTACAGAAGCAAATTTAGTGGCATGAGATCATAATTTAGATAATGAATATAGGATGTCTATGACATTCATCCGAAGGGTTAGATTTATTCATAGTGAATTTGAAGAAAAATGTGATGGGGATAGGTTAAATGTTATTGTAGATTTCCGAAAGGAATGTTGTATGGAAATAGGCTATCCAAATGAAGAGAAAATCAATTCAAAAGGTGGCAAAGGTGGCAAATTTGGTGATTTATTCAGAGGTGGTGATAGCATTTTCTAGTTGGCATTTATAACTGGAGAGATATGGGAGTTGAATAATGAGATTTTTAGCATGTGGGATAACATTGGCATTAAAAACCAGAAGGTCAAAATGTCTAAGCCATTGATATGTAGCAACAGTAAATCAGGTCCTAAAATGAAGCAACTTCCAGGAGATATGACTATCACACCTTGGAGAGCATTGCAAAGAGTGAAAAATGAAAAAATTGTTAAAGCAATATTATCTCACGTGAGGTCAAGGGAATTATCATTGGCAGAAATGTTTGAGAAATTTCAAAAGTATGTTTGTTCAATTATTTTTATTTATTTCTAGATTATAATTTTCTTTTAAATATAGCATATTGTTCTTGGTGGTATCTGTTATACATATCATTATATTAATTTTTTTTTTATTTTATCTATGTAGTCACAAAGTTTACATGAAAATTCAAGAACAAATGTTTAAATTGTTGAATGAAGATAGTTGGGATGATGTTGTATGCAACTATCCATATTCAAGTTCTACATCAACATTAATTTTTTTTTATCTTGCATTTAAAAAGGTATGTTGATTTATACATTCATTTTTATTCATCTATGTACTATTTTTAGTTTATAACTTACACATATATTTTTTTATTTTATAAAAGATGAAGAAGGATTATAATGGAGCACCAAATAGTTTCATGAGAACCTTTATTGAAAAAATAAAGATCGAAAGACTGAAGAAGCAACATATTAAGAATGTTAAACTTGATCCAACTCTTACTCATTTCATTTGGAATTGGCTAGACACTATTCAATATCAAGTAATACAAGGCAACTATGAAGACATTGCTAAAATCATACCTAAAAGGGATTACCCTAGTTATTGTAGATATTCCCCATGGTTTCAATATTTCAAACATTGACTATGATAGTGACCCTTATACTTATCAAGCTCTCAGTAAAGTGGTTACGAGATTTCTAGAAGTCACGTCATCACCATTATGGATATTTGTGACATTTCATTCAAACACACAATTGGCAATGTTATTGTCAAGCTTCAAGGGGAAAACAAATTCAAGGATGCAGCTTACATGGTAAGATGTTTAAAATTCATATTTGATTAATGTTAAAAAAATTCATTTATGTACAAGTTAATTGAACTTTTAATATTTCATGTTATAGGAAAAAGTCAAATCTTCTTAACCGTGAAGATAAACTATTTATAAATGATTGTGAGTTCATCCATATTGATAGTTGGGCAAAAGATGATATCTATATGTCTATGATTTTTAATCAGGTAGATGGAAATAGTCATAGCCAAACATTGACTTATGATGTTGTTGTGAGAAAACTAACATATGAAGACAAGGAAGCAAAAGGAATGATAGTTAAAATTTATCAAAAACCATAGTTATTGATTAACTATCTTAGACATATGTTCAAATAAAGGAGATTGGGTTTTGGATTTATTTTCTGGTTTAGGTAAGTTTTATTATATGGAATTGAATTTCAATATGTTATTTCTTAATTAATATGTCATTGTACTAATTTACACATTATTTCTTTCATGCTTGATAATTAGGTACAACACTAGCATGTTGCCTTCAAAAAGGAAAAAATTGCATTGCAATTGAAAAAGATCCAATACAATGCAATTTCATTCAACAAAGAATTAATGCTCTTCAATTTCTTCTAGATGCAATGCAAGAAATTGGGTTGAAGAAAGGGAACATTAGTGAATCACGTGTCGCAAAAAAGGCAAAGGAACCCCAACCACCATTATGTGGAATGATTGGAAACACATACATTGGGAGATTTGCAGACATTAAAGATCCATTAGAAGAGGAAAATGAGTAAAATGAAGCAGAAAATATTGTGGAAGAAAACAATGATGAAACTTTAGAAGACGAAGAGTTTGGATTATGTGTCGTTGTTGATTAAATTTAAGTTATGCTTGGGAATCAAGCTCCTTTTTTGTAACTATTAATTAATTATACTTGTAATGTTTTGGCTTTGACATTTTATGAGAAGAATATACACTCAATTAAGGTTGTTATGCATTCAATATTTGTATTATGTGATTTTGCATTAATTTTTATGTTAATCATTATTTTTTGAAAAAAAATGAATATTATTATTTTTTTGACATAAAATTCATAAAAAAAAGGTATTATTTAACCATTTTTAGTTAAAAATTTCCTATAAAAATTGTGATTTTGACATGTCATTTCTAGCAAAAAATTACAAAAAATTATCAAAATGTGTAGTTTTTTAGTTATATTTATGTTAAAAATGGTTATTCTTATGTCAATTGTTATAAATTATTGTTTTTTAAAGACAATTATTTCATGTAGATTTAAAAATTAATTAACGATGTATAAATATGTAGAATATCAAAAATCCAAAATATCAACCTTCTTCTTCAAATATGCAAAACAATAAAAACCTCACTACAAAAAAAAAAAAAAGAAGTTAAAATTAAAACAAGAAACTATGAAGAAGAAGACAACTTCAAAATTTATTAAATTTTAAAAAATAATTATTTACATTGCATACATTAGAAAATCTAAAGTAAAAAAAGGGTCTTTTAAAAAAAGGGCCTAGTGTAGAATTACCACTTTTTTAATCAACATGAAAATCACTACCATTCTAAAATGCAATGTACATAAAAAAAATTATAATGCCAAAAACTATGCTCTAAGAAAAACATGTGTGTTCTGCATCACCCCTTTTCAAAATCGGGTCACTTTTTAATATCTCTATGAAATAGGTAACAGTATCAGTTCCCATTTCAAAGTTTACATTGTTTCAACAATTCATCCAAATGAACAAATATTTTCACCTTTTCTAACTCTTTTTACAAACTAAAAGTAGAGGGATTCTTATCCAATTTAACTTTATCTAATGTCTCTTTACTTTCTTGATGTAAGTGCTTAGCTTACATAGGTTGTTGTCCTCTATTTGAAAATTTGGGTTTAGGAGGTGTAGGATGGGAAGTTTTTCCTTTAGTCATTTGATATACCTTACAGGTTGTTTTCCCTTATCATCTTTCTTGGGGGTAGATGGTTTGGAAGGTTCTTTGTTCTTATATTGTGGTCAATATCTCTTCCTAGACCTCAAAATAATATCTCCTATGTAGTTCCTCTTACATAAAATTTGCAAACTACTTGCAGTAAGCATCTATTTCTTATTTATCTAAAGGATCAACCTTATCATTTTCCTCTCCTTTCTAGGCTTCTATTTCATATTCCTCTTCTAACAGACTTGAGTATTAATTTTCCTCAACATTGAGTGCATCTTCAAATCCTTCCTTGAGGTCATCCTCTACACATAAGCGGGGTTGTATTTGGTCTTTCTAGTCCTTTCTTTCTCTTTGTGTAAGTTTCAATGGAGGTCTCCTATATTGGGGATTAAAGTTACTCTTAAGACCATGTTGCATCTACCTAGGAGGGTTTTTTTTCTCCAAATCCAACTTTACTAACTTATTTGAGAAGTTTGTAATTAGATTATTCATCTCATCCAATTTCTACTCTTGAATATCCCTTGCTTTATCAAAGAAACTAGTTTTCTCCTTCGCTTTTCTTATGTCACCATGCTCCACATTTTCCTTCAACTTTCTTGTTGATGCAATATTTAAATATACTTCCAAAGCATTTGTCTGGATTTGATATAGTGTGAGGGATTTCCTTTCTCTTAGAGTAAACCCAAAGTCTAACTCAAAGGCTCCAGCAAACACTACCTTAGTTGTTGCCTATGGGGGTTTGATCTTGGCAAGTAAGTTGTTATATAGTTTGTTGAATGTTTTTATAAATTTAGTGACATCTTCATTTGATTTTTTCTTTATTGCATTAAATTCAATCAGAAAGTATCCATAGTATTTTTTCTCACCCAATTTGTTTGGAAATGTCTTGAACTCATTTTTAGCCTCCCCATCTAAATATTGAAAGAACATCCACAATACCACATCTAAATTCTCTACATTCAATTTTTCTGCAAATGCACAAAAGATCTTAATATGTTTTCAAGTTGTCACAATGGCCTCCCAAGTTAATCTAGGAAGAATTTTGACATAGTCTTGGGGAATTACATTCATATGTTGTTTTAGATTCATAGGAGCATAAATGTTAAGTAAAAAACAAATGACAACCATATTTGCAAGGCAGATTGAAAAATATTTACTACAGGACTTAGGTAAGGGGTTGAATGGACAACAACAACTGAGATTGGGTGTGAAATAAATATGGAAGTCTGAGATGTGGTAGGAATATGTCTTTAATTTCCTCGAGTTTAGAGAAGGTATGAGATGTGAAGGGATTATATATGACATGAACTTCTTCAATGTTGGTTCTAAAAAGTAAAAACCAGGTGGGGTAAAATGTTCTTCTGAGAAGTCCAACTCCTGAAATGAGGTTTTAGCAAAAATTATCTCGCCTATATGAGAACTAGAAGCTAAAAATTCTGGGGTAGAACCAACTGGATTTGGAGTTATTAGGGTTATTTCTTTCCAGATTTTCCTGGAGATAATAATTTTTGGGTCGAAGATAGCAGGAGTATCTACTGGGAGGTATCCAAACGAGTAATAGGCTTCCTAAATTGTAGGATTACAGACTGAAAATAATGCAAGCGGAGTCACCAAGTTGAGAGATCTCAACCCACACTTCCTTTTCTCACCCTAAAAAGGACTACACGAATCTACACCAAAGGAAATATATTCTGATTTGTTCCCTGACAACGATGCCAGAGGATGTTGCGATTTCCTAGACGCAACCTCAGGGTTGAGAAGAAGGTTAGTTCCTAAGACATCTTGATGTGTCTTGAAGATAAATATGTTCTACTCAAGACATAATGTAAAATTATTAAATTTGTTTCAATTATCCTACTGAGAGGCAAAGCCAATTTATACACAGTCATTATCTCATTCCAAAGAATTAACATTCAGTTTTGGTGGCCTACACATAAAGAGCATAGTTACATTGATTGTTGCAATACAGGTGAAAGGAAGAAATATAATGAAGAAACCAAGTGCAAAGGGCTAGTGATAGAATATTATACACCAAATTCTAGTAAAACCATAAAAAAGAGAGAAGAAACAAGATACAAAAATGATGGAGTGCATTTTAATTCCTTCAATCCCACACATCATAGGTACCATTTTCCATAGCATAAAATAGGTAAATTTGTTATACAAAATTCAATTCCAGGAGTTGCAATCAATTCTAGGAGTTGTAATTACACAATTTCTGAGAGGAAAGTAACACATGAAATCATAAACAAAAAAATAATTACATATTGCACATGTCAAAGCTTGGAATCACCAGAAATTCTTCATTAATCTTCAAAAAAGCATACATCTCAAGTGAAAAAGCTGAAAAAAACTTCATAAAATTATAGCCTCTAAGACACAAAGTTTGAACCCTTGTTAATGAGTCATTCATCCTTTTTATAGGGAGAACCAAAATAATAACAACTTAAAAAATATATGGAAATGCTACAGTTGTCTAAATTGATTAGTTGTCCAAGCAAGAAACTAGTCCAACTATCCTAATTATTACATAACAAACTTGATTCCTTTCTTCAAGGTAAAATATTTACAAAATTGCAGAGAAGAAATGAAGTTGTCATTATGTTTGAACCATAATATCTTCATTTTTTAGCCCTTTGGTCCCTTGAGGTGGAGCCAAGCTCCAATGTTTGAACTCATGGTGGGTTAACAAACTAACTAATATGGACATTTTAGGCCATCCTTAAGCTTGCGAGTTTAGTGTAATTTGGCCTAGATACAAGCAAGTTATTAACAAGTATTAACAACTAAAAATATCTTTGTAGATAATTTATTATAGTTCTTCCCTTGAGAGTGGTAGTGTTTTTGTGTGACAAGTCCACCTTGCTCTTGGTCTCAACTAATATTTGCTCATACTGCTCCCATGGTAGCAGATTTCCATGAAAAATCCAACAGATAAGTAGTCCTACTCTAGTTCTCTAGCCAAAATTAGATTTGAATGTTGCAATCAACTTTACCAACCCATTCACACATTCCTCATCCTTATCCTTTGCTGCTTTTTTCTAGACTATTTTGGAAAATTCCATAATCACACCTATCCTATGAATGATATACATTGCCCTTATTTCATCAACTAACTTCTCATTAAGGTACTTGATAAATTTATTAGTAGTGTTGGCACTCTGAACATCCTCCTTTTTGGATGACAGGATAGGGAATTCAATGGTCTTTACTGCAACTTTTTATTCTACAACCAATTTCAGGTGTTGCAATATCTTCTTTATCTAAGAAATGATTTTGTACCAAATTATTTTCCTATATTCAGTAGGGTATATGTTTTCCTGCAACCTATTCTTCAGTGCTTTAATCTCATCTTGTGCCACCTAATATTTTTTGTTGATTTGCTCCACAATTTCTTGGGTGGACTCTAGTTGTTTCTCCTTGTTTTTAAGCATGTGTTTGGTGTTGTCCAAGTCAATCTGACCCTTCTTAAGCTTGCTCTCTAATAGCTACATATCAATGAGAGCCTTGTTTAACTACTCAGTAGGGTTTTGTGAGTTGTCTGGTACAACCACAACACAAATGTGAGAATCAATCCTTTGTTGTAGCTCTGTTACCCTCAATTTGAGGGCTACCACCTCACTATTTTTTTCTATCAATTCCTTGGCTAGCGTTTCCTTCTCATTTTCCACCTAAGCCAACTCTTTGGTTTGTACATGCTCTGCAACAAGAATTTTAAGTTGTCTCCTCAATGAATGGATATGTAATTGTGAGCCTTTAATGCTAGTATCTATGAAAGCTTTATCATTTTGGTCCAACCCTAGTTTGATAATTATCTCCTTGTAGCCTTTTTTTTGTAGATGGAGGACTCTCAAATTGTCTTTTTCCTTCTTTATTTTTGTAGGTGCGTTCTCCAACAACTTCTTGACCTCACTGATGATTAAGGATCACTTTCTTAACTCATTATAAATCATCTCCCTTCATTTCATGTCAAATTGATCTTATCTTGTAAGGGGACACTAGTCATATTCGAAGACAAGTCCATTGTTCTAAACTATGGCTCATATGGGAGGGATTGCACTGAAGGGTGATACAAGGAGAAATTCATCTAATTTCTCTCAAAGTCCATGGTAGCTAAAAACATATTTTCGTAGGGAACTAAATGAGAAGCTAGTTGTGATAATATATCATACCTATTTTTCATTTTTTTCTCCTCCGTTGTCTACCCTTCCTCCCACTTGGGGCATACTACTCATGTGCTTCCCAATCAACCCAGGATTTCTACCTCAAATTAACTGGAGGTAGAAGTTTGTTGTGGATCCTCTAGTTGCACCTAGAAGACTAGTTATTCTAGTTTCTTCTAGGTCAATTTGGCCTTGATATCCTCCTTAGTCTTCTCATGGAGTTTTACTTTCTTGGTTGAGGATGCATCCTCCATCATGGTATTGCTTGCCTCATCAAAACTCCTCTTCTAAATTGTTTCCCTTATGCTTGGTGTCTCGACTTCCATATATGTATTGATGGGCCATCAATCAAAATTAGCCTTCCATTCTAATTCAAGTTTATATTCATGTTCATAGGCATAGGCATAGGCATTAATTTCCTTCCTTCTACTAGATATGATACCATGAGGATCATATTGCCACACCTCTCATATTTCAATGTTTAATTCCTTTAACATGATTTTAACCTATTGGAAAGCTTCTTTGGATTTCACAACAAAGGGACCTATAGTCATTGGAAGCTTGAACATAAAATGCTTTTTGGTAGGTACAAAATGTATTTGGTTTGTGTTTAGGATTTGCTTGATGAAATTCAAAGCAAAAGTCCTCATGGGAATAAAATCAAGAAGTTGGTAAGAAGGATGTTGAGACCCATACATCTCGATTTTAGTGTAGTCCTCAAATAAGTACTAGTCACCCACCCTAGCATCTTTACTAAGTTGAAAAATCTATTTATGTTTAGGAAAGACTCTAGAAGGGGGCACTTTGTTGATACTTTTATAAGCAGTGGCCATGAAGGTAGAAATAAACTATGAAAACCCCTCATTGTTGGGTTTCTTCTTTAGGGAGTTGTCCTTGTCAACTAAAAATTTTCTTTATTTATTAGAGTCTATAATGTTGAGGTATAGGTAATCAAATTTCTCTACATGAGTGAAAGGAACATATAAACCAATATGGAGTAGTATATGGAGTAGGAGGCCAAGTAAAATTGGTTAGACTGGAACTTGATAGCCTCAGCTAGAAAAGAAGGAATGTCAAGGACAATATCTGGTTTCAACATTTTGTGTAAGATCCCTAAGGATGATTTAGAGACAATTGTTTTTTCATACTCACCAAGGAACAATAGAATAATAACCAAAATGTTTTGCACAGTTCCTAAAAACAAGAAAATGGGAAAGGTTTCTGAACTGGTAGGAAATTGGGTGTTCAAAGCCAGAATTAGTTAGAGGAAAACTTGTTTCTCTCCAACTAATATTCCATTATACTCATAGAAGAGTGTGGTCTCTTTAAATTTCTTCAAGTTTGGGTATTTTGGGTAAACAAAGACATTTTCTATCAATTCTGGGGTAACTTCCAAAAATATTCTCCCCAGTGGATGAAATACAACAATTCTTTGCTTTGACATAAGAGGTCATATGCCAAGACATGATTTCTAGGAATGCGTATACATTTCGGGCGATTAGTCAATATAGCCCTAAATCAACAACTCTAAAGGGGTCATATTTGTTCAGATAGTGGACATAGAAGTAAAAAAAAAGGTTTGATAAGTCTAGAGGGAAGAAATATTTGTGAATTTTGGCCTTTGTGTCCATGAAGGGTTCCATGTGTTGAAAATAGCAACAAGAAATGTTAAAAATAACATCAAGAAAGAAAATTCCTAATTTTATTTGTCCTTGAATATAATTAGGAATTAAATCGTAATTATAATTCTGATGACAACTTGTAATAGTTAACTAAGTTAATTGATTTAGTTGGCTCAATTAATTTGATTTGGGATTCTATCTATAGTCATGTAGAGTGGTTCCTAAATTTGAGGGGCACACGTTGAGTTGTTTTGAGTTGTAAACATTTAATTCAGTTTAACTGAGTTAAATTAAGTTAAACTAGTTCCAACTAATGGAGGAATTAGTGGGGAATTGAGTAGTGGGGTGGAACCAGTACTACCCAACCAGTAAACTAAAGATTCACTCATAATTATCTCATGCATGTCAAAGAAGAGAAAGACCTAGTTGAGATTGGAGTTTAGGGACAGTGTACTATTAGTTGTAAAATCATCTAAATTAAACAGATGGTGCATGAAATCATAAGAAGGCCTAAGATAAATCATTCCTTAATTAGAAAACTCACTAGTTTTAGCCATTCGAATTTTCTTTAAAAGGAGGAATGAAGGAACAAGTGTAATCATTGTTTTGATGAACAGGAGTTGGTGAGACCAAGCAATAGGAAGCACAAGTTTATGCATGGAACTTGTGAGACAAAGGTGTGCCAAGAGAGGCTTGTGCACAAGTTGGTAGTGAGATAGATAGAGATAGTTCAGAGGTTGCCCAAGCTTGAGAAAAGCATTGTAATATTCTCATATTTTCTTATTAATGAAATATACAAATATGAGGGGTTTTTAGTTGTGGATTTCCCCAAAAAATTATTGTGTTGTGTGATTGAATTCTTTCTCTTATATGCTTCATGATTTCATCGATCCTTTATTGTTTTCGCTTATCAATAGAGTATATTCAGGTCAATTGTTTTAGCATATTACAATCTGTAGTTTGAATCTACAAGGAATTTCTACATGGTATCAGAGATAGATTTGTAGGAATATCTACATGGTATCAAAGCTAGATTTGTAGAAATTTCTAGATGGTATCAGAGCTAGATTTGTAGAAATTTTTACATGGTATAAGTGCTAGATTTGTAGAAATTTCTACATGGTATCGGTATTGAATTCGCGATAGAAGAGAAGAATTTGAATTTGTGCTTGCAGGTGAATGGAATTTGCAGAATAATTCCTCAAAGCTAGCAAGATGTCATTTTATGAATTGAGACTTGAATATCCCCTTGAGGGTAGTTCAAATTATATTGCCTGGAAGGAAAGGATGGAGGCAGTGTTGGAAGATAATCAGCTGAAGGAATTCATAGATCATGATATCTCGAAGCCTCCAACATCTGATGTTAAATATCTAGCAGAATGGAAGAAAAATGTAGCAAGAGCTAGGAGGATCATCCTGGAGGGTGTGACAGATCACATAGTATATAAACTGCATGGAAAAGAGACTCCCTTTGCTATGTGGAAGAATTTTAATAAGCTATTTGGTAATAGCCATGAAACAAAGAAACTTGAACTGATGAAGAAATTGAGGGCTGAAGACAATGGGTATGAGGTAGCCTTCAGAGATGGGAAGGCTTACCTCAAGCATCTTGCTTCATGTCAACTCAAGCAATTTGGTGTCAGGGTCAAGAGCCTCTACACAATAGAGTAGGAGGCATGCATAGACTTGAGGAGCAAGGTGAGGATTAAAGATGTTGTGGTTGAGAGAGAGCATGATTTAGCTCTGAAGAGGAAGCCTCATCTAGCTAGTAGTTGGGCTGACCAAGAGGATAATGATGAAGAGGACTTGTCAGAGATCTCCAGTAGGCGAAGAGTTTGAGGGAAGTGGGCAAAAGTAGCACATGGTGTTGTACCTCCAAGATTTAGGTGGAGTGATGTAGATTCTCAGTCCCAAGAGTGCAGAGATTTTGGTAGGGTCCAATGTAGTTGCAACAAGAAGAATAGTCATATTAATTCCACATTGTTGCAGCAGGACCACCACCTTTGCTATAGCATCCCATAGTACTATACTAGCATATTTAGTGTCAGCAAGTGCAGGAATTTATCTAGATGACAACAACATAACTAGTTGCAGTCAGTACCCAAGAGATAGTTGCAGTGATACATGCAGTGTGAATTTCCGAGTTGCAGTATGGAGGTGCAATTCGAGCTAGAAGATTCCCAACGCATATCTTTGGAGTCCAGTTTCCAGTGCAGGAGGAAAGTGCAAGTTTCCAGGAGGGAGCAGAGATATTTCCCATAGGGAGATCAAGACTCAAAGGGAGTCTAGTTTAGGAAGGAGCAGCCCTATAGAAGCTAGTACTTCATGATATGGGGAGATCATACTCATTATTGTAGTAGTTGCAACAATAGTGCAGAAAAAAAAAACATAGCAATATAAACAATAGTATCAGTATATCGGAGTTCTCTTTACACGCAATTATACCTCTTCGTGTGAGGTGGGGCGATGTGAAGCAATAGTCCCAAGAGTTGCAGAAATTGGGCAGGGTCCATTGAGGTGTTTTTGTCTCATGGATCATTACCCTTGCTACAGGGGCCCATAGTGTTTAGTAGTGGAAGGGTTAGTGTCATTCAAATATTGAGGAGTGTAGAAAAGCATTGACATAAGAGCAGGAGGCTCAGTAGTAGAGTCAATAGCAACACAATTTTCCCAGTAGACATTAGTAGGCACACTTGATTCAGTGTATTTTGTTTGGATGATTTTTGGTTGAAAATGTTGTAGGAGCAACAACAACATTGATAAGAGTTTCATGCATTACATTCCAAAGGTACTAGATTGGGATATATGTGAATCCCTTTCTTGTTGAGATTGAGTGTTGAAAATAGCAACAAGAAATGTTAAAAATAGAATCAAGAAAGAAAAATCATAATTTAATTTTTTCCTTGAATTAAATTGTAATTCTAATTCTCATGACAACTTGTAATAGTTAACTAAGTTAATTTGACTTAGTTGGCTTAGTGACTTCGAGTTAGGAGTCTATCTAGATCCTGGTAGAGTGGTTCCTAAATTTGAGGCACCCAAGTTGAGTTCTTTTGAGTTGTAATTATTTAATTCAATTTAACAGAGTTAAATTTAGTTAAAATAGTTCCAACTAATGGAGGAGTTAGTGGGAGATCTAGTAGTGTGGTGCAATTTGCAGTAGTGGGTTGTAAACAACACTACTCAACTAGTAAACTGAAGATTCACTCATAATTAACTCATGCATTTCATATCAGAGAAAGACTCAGTCGAGATTGGAGTTCAGGGACAATGTACAATCAATTGTAAAATCATATAAATTAAACATATGGTGCATGCAATCAAAAGAAGGCCTAAATTAAACCATTCCTTAATTAGAAAACATATTAATTTTAGCCATTTGAATTTCCTTTAAAAGGAGGAATGAAGGCATAAGTTTAATCATTGTTTTGGTGAGCACGAGTTGGTGAGTCCAAGAAATAGGAAGCACAAGTTTGCTCGTGGAGCTTGTGAGAGAAATGTGTGCCAAGAGAAGCTTGTGCACATGTTGGCAGTGAGATAGATAAAGATAGTGGATAGGTTGCTCTAGCTTGAGAAAAGAATTGTAATCTTCTCATATTTTTTTATTAATACACTATACAGATAGCAGGGATTTTTAGTTGTGTCTTTCCCCAAAAAAATATTGTGTTATATGTGATTGAATTCTTTCTCTTATATGCTTCGTGATTTCATCAACCATTTATTGTTTCCTTTGATGAGTAAAGTGGATTCAAGTCAATTATTTTAGCATATTACAATCTGTAGTATGAATCTACAAGGAATTTCTACATCGTGTGGCCATAATGTTTTGACTATTATGCCTTTGGGGTTTTTGGTGCAAATTTCGTTAATTTAAGCATGGTAACAATGATGTGAGAACAAGGAACTGTAGATTACCTAGTGACGGATGGTTATTGAACATTGTGGACACAAAGAGGGCCCCATGTAGGTCGACAATCGGGAAAATGGTGTTGCAAACAGGCAGAGTAGAAAGAAAAAATAAATTTGAAATAGATCAATTTGAATCGCAATGTTGGATTTATGGATATTTGTAGGTGGGAAAATAATGTGGTGACATGGAGGAGATGTAGTAGAGTCAGATTGGGTGAAAAGTAATAGGAAAGGGTGATGCACTCCAAAGCTTCATGCTTTCCTACCACACTTGTATGGTCGTGGTCCAGATTGCTGATGTGGTCACCACATTGGCTTAATAGGTGGTAGGCCCATCTATCCTCCTCTGGTAGAGTGCCTGGGTGGGTTTAGAGGCTCGACCCCCCCCGCCCCGCCCCCACCCCGCCCCCCCCAACCAATATGAAAAGTGTGATTTATTGAATTTGACTTTCTGAGGGAAAGCATTGACTTAAGTGTCACACTCGTTAGCCCAATGAAGGTTCTCCAAGATGAGGCCTCTCCTAGATGGATAGGCATCCACCTAATAAGTGATCACCGTTTAACCATTAAATTTAAAAAATAGGGGGAAGGCCCACGTTCCATCATCTCTTATGCCTCTTCTTCTTTTTATTTCTTCTTCATTTTTTATCTAGAGTTCCAAATACTCTTTGAGTGCATGAACCAAAATTTTGTCAAAATATAAGCATTTTTAAGGAAAAACAGAGGTGGTACAATAAAATGGATGGTTGTGATTTCATTCGGAGTGAATATTCTAAGTCATATATTGACATTGACATGGAGGGATGATATTTCATGGTAATTGGCATCTTGCATGTTAAAGTATCATTAAATTATGTTGGTAGAGATTATCTATATCGAAACAGGCCTTAAGAAATTTATAATTTTAATTGAATGGATGGCTAAGATTTAATTTTGAGTGAATATTATTCATCATATATTGACATGGAAAGATGATGTTCCACACCTATAGGCATATTTCATATTACAATATGATTTCATTAGTAATTAAATTAATAATGTGGTTGTTTCTTCATTTGGTGTTAGTTTGGCTAGTGTGGCATCATGTGTCTGCTCTATTTCCTCTACATTGATGTCAGATTGACCAAAGGGGTGATTGATAGGAGGTGTTCCTATTGGAATTCTTGTCCATCATTTGGTTTCAATCCTTTTAATTTAAATTCACAAATTCCATTAAGATTCCATATTTTTGTTGGCATTCTCTCACCCCACCTACATTATTGTTATTTCTATAAGGTAGATAAAATATAGGTCGAATACATCGTGTGTTTATCTCTTTCAAGGAGACTAGTTTAGGGGGATCCAAAAACGCTCAAGATTTTAAGTCCCAAAATATTAACTAAAATGGCGCAAACTTGTAAATTTCGATGAGTGCTCTTGAATACTGTGAATGACACCTCAAAATGCCTTTGTGTGGGAATTTATGACCATCTAAAGTTTTGGGAAAAACAATGAAAAAAGGGGCAGTTGTAAGTGACACATGGAACTTCTAGGAGAGGCCACAAGACAACCCAGTCTATGGGCCTAAGTGGATCCACGACAGCTAATGTGGTAGGACAATGGTTACATAGCTAGATGACTAGATGCACAGGTGGCCCAATGGGAGTCTGCAACGTGAACAAATCAAATGGTGTTGCGTGGCACCACGTTGGAAAGCCAAAAGGGCACAATGTAGTCAAATTTCATTTGCAAGTGGGACTAGGGGGATTTAACCTTCAAACTCAACAACCTCACACTAATTAAGTAACATTTTTACTAGTAGTGGTACTTGTTAGATATATTTGGTAGGGTTTGATTTATAACGTTGTTTGTTATTAAAACCAACTGGGAAGGGGGCCCATAGGTTTGACCCCAAGACCCCTCCCAACCAAATGTCTTATTAATAATGCCTTGGTATAATATATTTGGCATGATTATTATAAGTTTATAACCATATGCCATAAATTATAATTTTTTATAACAAAAGTTAATGTGCTAATAAAAAACAATATATATAATATGGTTAATACATGTTGTTTATGTATATACCAATAGACCACTTGGATAGTATACCTAGGAATGCATTTAAAACCATGGTTATTCTCAGATCAAGAAACACAAAGGTATTGTGTGAGGATAGAGAGCTAGCATGCCCATATGCATGTATGGCTTTTAAGGTTGCCTATAATGATTTCAAATAGTACACTCTATGTGGCACATTTTTCAAGGTAGTGAAGCCTAGAGGGGTTCCACAATGTTGGTGATAGAACCATATGATGTTCACAGTAATTGTTCAAGATTTTTTTAGAAGAGTCCACTACTACAGTCAAAATTTGGAGCTAAGTAATGTATCTAAGGGCCCGTGGCAGAAGGTCGCATGTGTCGTTAACGCTTTGCACAAATTTCAAGATAAAGATGAAATTTTTAGAGGTTGGTTGTGTTTACAATTAAATGTTGTAGAATGATGAGATGAACTTGTTGGTGCTATGCTCAATGCATTTTGAGCATACAATTGGTTATTTGGGCATGGAAACCAATGTAAGTGTCATTTATTGTTTATTTTCCCCTTTTAGTATTTCTAAGAGGGAAAAAATGTATGATAACATGTATTTGTAGGTATGCTTAAGTTTGAGAAACATATTCAAAGAGGAACTATGCCACTTTTGTGAGAGATTTTAGCCCCCTTTGAAGGGAGAAAAGTTGTGTCACTTTATGTGAGAGAGTTCAACCAATTTGAAGGGAGAACAGTTATGGCACTCTATTTGATAATCCGACCCCTTTGATTTGGGATAAAGGGAGAATAGTTTATGCCACTTATTATGAGAATCCATCCCTTTTGTGTTGTTGAAGGAGAACATCTCTTTGTATGATAGGCATTTCCATAAAGGGATAATAGTTTATGCCACTTATTATGAGAATCCATTCCTTTTGTATTGTTGAAGGAGGACATCTCTTTGATTGAGAGACATTTCCACATGAGTGAAATTTCATTCCTTGTATCAACAAAGAAGATCATTTTTGAAGAACATATATGAAGTGGTTATGTAATTGAGCGATCCCAAATACATAGCTCACATGTTGTAGGTGAACTATGTTATCAAGTTCTGGTGCATTTTCCCATATTATAATTTCTTCATTTGTTTTTCGCTTATTGTTATTTCATGCAATTTATTTTAAAGTTATCGAAGTAAATATCTTGGATTATGTTGGTATTAGAGCAATATTATTTGATGTGAATTGTGACTATGGATGCTTACTTGGCCTAAGCTCAAATAGGGTATAGCAAAACTTAAGAATTTCAACTTTGAGATTGGACATGCAAATGGAAGAAAGAAAATGGAGAATGAAGACATTCATAGAGATAATGACATGGCTTTCTACCAGATGGCATATATGGTAGACACCATGTTTTTATGTTATCATAAGAGAGTGGAAAGAAGGGAAAGAATAAATCCAAAGCAAATGCTAATGCTTCAGTGAACTAGGGATTTGGACAAGACCCTCCTGGGTGTCCATATCCATATTCAATTTAAATTTCTTCTTCTTATTCCTCTCATTCTCATATTGAACCCATCATCCCCAAAGCATTCAAGAAAAGAATATTGAATTAATAATAATGCTAGAATAGGCAGAAGAGGAGAAGCAAAAAGTGCAGCGTCAATTGCAAGCCACGAAAAAGGATTTGGTAAAGTTGAAGTGTAATGAAGGCCTATTGAAGCCATCCTCACCCAATCTAGAACTAAATACTGAGGTAAACAATGTTAATAATTCTCTAGTTTCATTCTCTTTTCATGATGATGATGATTTTGGTGCATTTTAAAAACACACCAAGGGAATTGGCTTGAAGTTGATAAAGAGAATGGGATATGAAGGAAAATGGCTTGGAGAAAATGGCTAAGGCATTGTGAATCCCATCAAAGTGGTAGAACTACCTCGATATGAAGGATTTGGATATGTAAAAGTGGAAGATAGAGAATATTCCAAGGCCACCAATGAAAGAGGCTTGGAATCAACAAAAGCAAGAGAGCCTTCAAGGAACATTTCTAAATGAGTGCAATATGATATAACATCATACAATTCTAGTGAACGTGATTGTAATTTGTCTCAAAATGGAGATGATAATTTCATAGGGAAAGCTAAGTCAAGTTCTCGTCACTATATTTTCACCAAAGACAACCATTCAATGAAAGGTATGTCGAACAAGAAGGAGACATGACGTAAAAAGTCCTCTCCACAACATGAGAAAAATAAGGGACAAAAATCTTGGATGAAGAAAAACCATTGCAGCCATTGCAACAAGAGTAGAAATTAGAAATCCACATGTTGGAAGCTCCATCCAAAGATACATCCAATGAAGAAATAGAAGTTCGTTAAAGCACCTATGATGGAAGTAACCCTTATGCAGGAACCAAGATATGAGAAAGTTGAGCACATTGTAACCCTCCAAGAATCCACATAGGAAAAAAGGACGACAGAGGAAGAGATCCCATTATCCTAGTTAGGTAAGATATGGGTAGCCTTTTTATGTAGCTAAGTGTGGAAACCTTTGTAAATCACACATTTCGTTTGAACACCCCACAAATGGGTGATTTCTTTTGTAAAAGTGATTAATTATATACCATCACTTAAGTATGCAACATAGTGGTATTTTGGCCTTTTGTTTGATAACAAAGGGTATAGGTTCTGTTGTAAATTAGAGAAAACATGTCTTATATCTCTATGTAACTTTTGGGGTCCAAAACTCCTTTAGTTGGGAGGATTGATCTAGGAGGATCCAAAAAGCCATAAAATTTGAAGTCCTCAAATCTTAGCAAAAATGAAACCAGTTCATAGAGCTTGGAAATGTACTTTGAACAGTGTGAATGACACCTTAGAAGGGATTAGTATCAGGAAGTTATGTCCATCTGAAGTTCTGGAAAAATAGTTTAAAAAGTAGGCACTTGCAAGTGACACGTGGCACTTCCAAGAGAGGTTGTGTGGCACCACTTAGGCTACCATGTGGCAGCTGATTCAATAGGCCCGGGTGGACCCGAATTAGATGACATTGTAGGAAAATGTTTTAAGTGGCTAGTTGACTAGACACACAGGTGGCCCAATCAGGTGGTGCCATGTGGCACCATGTTGGAAAGTCAAAAGGGTGTGATCATATCAAAATTAGTTTGCAAGTGGAGGCCATAAGAATTGAACCTTCAACCTTGACAACCTCACACCAATGGAATAACCATTGCACCAAATGTAGTACCTAATAAATATAGTTGGTGGTGTTTTATTTATATTTTTTATTATTATTAAAACCAAATAGGAAGGGGGATTGTGAGTTTGACCTCAAGATCCTCACCAACCAAATGACTTTTTAATAGTGTGTTAGTATAATATATTTGACATGGTTATTATAGGGTTATAATCAAATGCCATAAATTATATTTTGTTATAAAAAATGTTAATGTTTCAAATACAAACCATATATGTAATATGGTTAATACATGCCAACAGGCCACTTAGAATGTCTGCCCACAAATATATTTAAAACCATGGTTATTCCAACACCGAGGTATAGAGGATTCATGAAAGGAGACAGAGCCAGCACACCCATACATCAGAATGATTTTCAAGGCATCTTGTAATGATTCAAAGAGTACACTCTATGTGGCACATTTTTTAAGGAAATGGAGCCTAGAGGAGTCTTGTGGCAATGGTGACAAAACCATATGATGTTTATAGCCATTCTTTTTTACTTTTCGAGACGAGTCCACTAGTGCATTCAAAATTTGGATATGAGCAGTGGATATGAGGGCTTAAGGAAGAATTCAGCATGTGTCATTAATTCTTGGCATATGTTTCAAGAAAGAGATACACTTTTTAGAAGTTGGTCATGTTTATAGTCAAATGTTGCAAAATGACGAAGCGAACTTGATGGTTTTGTGTTCAATGTGTTTTGAGCAACCAATTGAGCATTTTGGCACAAAAACCATTTTAATTCTAATTTACTATTGATTTTCCCCTTTTCAAGATTTATAAGAGGGATAATGTGTATGAGAACATGTAATTGCATGGATGCTTGAGTTTGGGTATCATATTCAAAGAGGATCTATGCCACTTTGTGTGACAGAGTTCATGCCCTTTGAAGGGATAATAATTGTGCCACTTTATGTGAGAGATTTGAGATACTTTCAAGGGAGAATAATTGTCCCACTTCATGTAAAAGTCTAGGTCCTTGGATTTTGGAGAAAGAGAGAATAATTTATGCCACTTCTTGTGAGTGTCAAAGGAGAATGCCTCTTTGTAAGAGACAAATTTCAACATGAATGAAAGTTGAGTACTTGTGTCAACAAAAAATATCCTTATTGAAGAACAACTAATGAAGTGGCTATGCAGTGAGTAGAGCCTAGAGACATAACTCACACTTTGTGGGTGAAATTTTTTATCAAGTACTAATGCATTTATCCATATTTTTAGTTCTTCATGTGTTTTTCACTTATGGTTATTTCATTCTCTTTATGAAATTCATTTTAAATTCATGGAAGTAAATTTCCTCAATCAGAGGCTAAGTGAGGACATAGTGAATGAAGGTGTGTCCAATGAGGTGAAATGGATTCAAGTTATCAGTAAGAGGTTAGAATGTGGTTTATGATTGTATTCTATTTCTATTTAATTAATGCCTTTAATTAATGATTCGCTCAAACAAACATCACTTGAATGTAAGGGAACCTTAGAATTTTAACCAATGAACAAATTGTTATCCTAGGAATTTTTTTAATTTTACCACATTTACTGATGAAAAAATAGATTATTTTTTTTCAAGATATCAAAGTAATGAACTTCCCTTAATTAATACATTGATAAGTTTTAGTTTAATTATTCAATTCTGAAATGGGTTTTAATCCATTGGATGCAGTTGTTGGATATAGCAATTTTTGAATCAATAAGTATTAAACTAAGAGAGTTGGATGTTATGTCACAATCCAAAATTAGGGTCAAACATCATGCCATAGTAAAAACTGAGAGTTCGACATTCTACCCTAGTTCGAAGTGAGATATAGATATAGTCGTTAATTTGATTTGAGACTTAAAATGTTGTTCCATAATCCTAGATTCCATGTTAAATTATTATTACTAAACATGTTTCTTTGGATCAGCTATGCAACCACTATCATCACAAATTATAAATCAAATCCTATTTCTCATTCGAATAATCAAACATTTAACTATGAGAGAACAATTTTAAACTTGTGATTTTGATTCATAACATAACATTTTGATTCAATCTAAATCTTCATTAATTTATTATATATAAAAATATTTTATTTAAGTATTTTGGATAAGTGTATTGTTAAAATTAAATTATATGTTGTTAGATGAGTGACTCTGAGAATGACAACACTTATAACCACATATATACTCTCTCCTTCCTCTCATTTAGCTTAATTTTTAATGAAACTATTATGCAAATTTAGTTAATTTGGTGGCTCATTGATAAATTGCAAACATGGGACGAGATTTCTCTTTTCAAGAAGACCAATTTTGACTATTCAAGTGCTCAATTTGGACAAGCGAAAGTGTATTTTTGAATTAAAATCCCAAATGTGCATATTTAATTAGTCGACCTAAAGAAAATTGGGCACCCTTGGAATGCTATAAATACAAGTGACCTCAACATCATTTGAACAGTAATCTTGGATCATTCTTCTATTTCTTTCTCTGTTTTGGCTTGCACAAGTCTGAGGCAAGTGGATAGAGGAATGGGTTCACACGAAAGTGAATTAGCAGGGTCTGAAGCTCACATATTTATTTAATGGTTTTAGGTCTCAGTCGTGGGCATGTCATGGAGAAATATTGGCTGCAACCACATGTGGGATGGCTCATCCATGTGGTTGAATCCTTTTAGCCGCATGCATATTATATCATTCATGTAGTTGGGCCTAGGTTTTGTTTTTTCATTTAACTGAAGTTTTTCATCAGTTGACCGCATTTTTTGATAGTTGACTGTAGACAATGATAGTTGACCACAAGCATCTAAAGAAGGCTTTTTGGTTATTAGCTTTGTCAGGTTTATCTTATGGATATTTTTTAGTTGATATTGATGGATAGTTGTATGAATGAAGATATGGATAATTGTACTCTCCTTTACTAAGTCATTCAATGCCAATATAATAATAAAAAGAATTTGAAAGGGTTTTCCTCATAGTGGGTTTTTCCCTGGTCTCCAACCAATCCTAGTGTCCCTATGTGATAATTATTTACTTCTATTGTTCATTTTATCTTCAGCTACATTTATGATGATTGTGTTTTTATTTCTACGTAATTGCATATTTTTTTGAATGAAGTTGTACATATGAATAATGTTATGGGGTGAATTTAATATGAAAATGTTGAAATGTAATTATCAAAGCAAATAAAAATATAGCCCCAAGAAAAATTAACATGGATCTGGAGTTGGGCTGAAGAAAATTAATTGATATCGCCCCTATGAAGACACATTTTAATGGATGCAAGAGAAGATGCAGGAGACCTAAAAGAATTCTATGGTTTGAAGGAAACCTTAGGGCCTGATGGATATTATGAGGTTACCGTTTGGGAGAAACATTGTTTTATGGGAAATATTTGAGATATGCAATCTAGAAGCTTTAGCATGATCAATGTGTAAATTTTAAAACACTTACAATAGATTTGATGTAGCCCTTGATGGGATAGTTTCTATTAGGCTTGGTTGGCAATGAAGTTGGTTGAAATATTGAAGGAAAAATTTTCATATGGATAAGAGATGGTAATGAATTTTGAAGGTTCGTTCAAGAAGGATTTGATCTCCTCTAATTAAAATATAAGTACCTTTATATTTTATTTATGTTACCTCCTTATGATTATATTCATGTTTGAGTGTATTTCTTTGATTATTACTTATACTTCCTGCATGTATATGTGAGTATTTGGATACTTCTAACCTCTTGATGAGATGTTATAGGTGGAACCTTCTTGAGCATCATCTGAGATGTAGGAAAAGATGGCTAGTGCAAGAAGAGAAGAGCTACAATTTCCCACAAAAAGGAATTTGACAAAACGCTACAGTTATATATGTCAAATAAAAAGGTGAAAAGGTGTCTGGATACTAGAAGGTATATATGATGTGTTGTTTCAATGTTATGTTTTAGCTACAATATTGGATGGAAAGATAAGCCCTAAGGTATGATGAGAATAACACCTTCACAAATGGCTCATACATGCATATGAGAGTAAGTTTCATGTCAATAAAGCTACATAGAAACGTTGATTTTTGATATATTGGTGCTCTTGATATTTGGCAAGCATATTTCATTTTAGACATGATGAATTTCCTGATCTCGTAAAGAAGGCTAGCACATTGATTCTTAATATGTAGCTTAATACTATCGATATTATTTGTGATAAGAATGATAGCCATGATGATGGAAGTGTAACAATAAGATTATTGCTCAACATCTCCTTGTTGACCTTAGCTTAGTAATTGTGACATATGGGAGAACTGAATGACCTGATTTTATGATTGAATATATGATAAAGAAGAGATGTAGTGATTATAATCCTTGAAGTAAGATGATACTCTTGATAACTATCCTAATCATATGAATCTAACCCTTCATGAAATTTTGATATCATGATGAAGTATTTGGTGCTAATATGTTATGGACATGATGGATATATGTTTTAGAACCTAATATAGTTTGATTTCATGATCTAATAGTTATGTTGATGCACAAAAATATTATAATAGACAGGCTGATAATTATGAAGTGTAAAGTGACTATTCATTAAGAGGGAGACTCTTCATAACATCCCTACACCTAAATCTATCATTTTCATTAAATATATGGAAAATTATTTAGTGTTGAAATCAGTTTTCCAGACATAAATAGACAAATATCTAACATTGTTGGTCTGCATCAAGTTTGGTCTGAGAAGAGAGGGTTTCCCTTAGTATATGCCACAACTACACAGAAGCAAGCTTATCAGTGTGGTTATATGCCTCCAACTGCATCAAAGAAATCCTATGGGTTTGTTTATGCCTGCAGGTAACAAAAACTGAAGCTTTATGCATAAAATTAGAAGTGCATCGGGAGTATGAGAGTCCCACAAACATGGATTAGACAATAGAATGTCATATGAGTAGTGAATCTTGAATATTTGACTTACTAAAGAGAATGTGAATGTGTTGACTAAACGTGTGTTTGTAGGTGACCATAATATGCATATCAATATGTTATTATGATTTAACCATTGAAGCTAGTGTACGACAATATTTAATAACAGTTGCAAGGGTTTGACAAGATTTAGTCGATTGGTATATGTAGGGTGGTTTAATGGTATGTTAAATCCCTTGTCATTTTAACATGTCAACCTAGGGGTTTCGTAAAATTAGTATCAAACCAAAATATATGGGACCTCAGATGAAACTATTGTAGAAATTTTGTTTAGGATGGAAATAAAGAAATAAAATGCATATTACAAATAACTTCTAAGTTTAAAGAAACTAAAAAAATTTGATTCAAAATGCACCAAGCAAGAGAAGAGGATCCTAACTTAGAAGGTCCTGATTTTCCATCCTCGCAGTACTAACCCCAAGAAAAGAAACTAAAGAGCAATGGTTTGTGATGTGTAGATAGCAAGAAAAGAGGCTCCTAACTTAGGAGGTATTGGTTGTCTTTCCTCACAGTTCTACTCCAACAACATTACCATTGCATCAAATCATTAACTTGATTTTAAGAAACAATTCAAGAAACAATTAAATCTTCACATAAATTTATTCTAGGAAAGCATATAAGAAAGTAAATCCTGTTTTAGTTCAGTCTAGCACATGGAGAAGAGTCTCTTGTCAAGAGTCCTAGTTTTCCTTCTCACATAAAAACTAGGTACTGAAAGGAAATAAACCTTCACATAACAAAACACACTTGTGGAAATTAAATCACACCTGCATGAAAGGAAATAACATAAATTAAACTGTGTTACAGATGCATGAGAATTGTGGTTGATGAGGATCTATCCATTCTTCAATGAACACACATGAACAACTATCACTCCTTAAGAATCAAGCAACATTCATAACTCATAATTGGAAGAAAATAACATTATTCATGTTGAATGAACAATCATAAATATGATGCTAGTGAATAATTGACAACTGTTGGCTTCCTTTGAAGGATGCTCCTCTTATTTATAAATTAATTATGGATATCTACTCAATAAATGTAGATCCATTAAATATCTACCACATCCATACTTGTCTCAACTCATCCCTAAATACTAGATACAAATCCTATGACACATCAAGATATCCATGATTTTTCTCCTTGGAATATGGTTCACCTCTTGAAAAGAAATTCGAATTTGATCTTGGGAGGCCATGTAAGACCCTTTTAGAACCTCCAACTAAGCCTACACATGTCACAAAACTCATAACACATATATAGATATATGAAACCATGATAATTTCCTAGTTTTTAATCACAAATTCACTTTATATACAGAAAATAAATAACTTTGGAAAACAAGGATCATAACCCATATAATTATGAAGATGGTTACTTGATGTAGTGTTTTAGGCTAGATAGTTATGTAATGAGGGCTAAATGGTTGTGAAATGATGGAAATATGGATGAATATGGAAGAAAATTTTGAGACTCAACATAACCCCCAACTGAAGTTGTTGCATGTCCTCATGCAACTATTGCATTGATTCATTTGTCCATAAGTTTATCTTCTTGAAATGATTTGCTTCTTTATGAACTTTTGACTTGTATTGATTCTCTTCAAGATTTGTGTCATAATATTCTCTTTTGCAAAGTGTAATATATTTGATTGCAACATATGTCTTTGATGATTGGTTCTTGTGTGACAACCGATTTTTTTTTAGCATTGGTTCTTGTGTAACAATTCTTTTTATTTTTTCTTGCATCAAAGTTCATGAAAACAATGAGATTTTTCTTTTCAAGTCCTATAATAACTATCAATGAACTCATAATTTGCAAAGTATATAATCTTTTTTGAATCAAACTGCAACAATAGTTGATTAGGAAGAATATGGGAGTTGGAATGAAATGAAAAAGTGTGATGGTGTATAAAATTAATTGATGTCCCTTTCCCCCAACTAAAGCTGTTTTTCAGTTTATGACAATATGAGAAAGAGGGTGAGGAATTTTCCAAAATTATTATTTTATCATTTTAAGGAATTGCATGACTAATAATTAGAAAACAACATACCTTCTCTTACCTTCAATGTGGATGAGTTGTGTTTACTGAAGAGTGTGGTTGTTGATGTTGGATCATGGAGTATGTAAAAAAGGAATTTCATCTAATTCTTTGTTCTCTTTGTGTTGATGACAAGATTGTGATATTTATTGCTATCGTTTCAAATTGATTCCTACTACAAACTGCTGAAATGATGTAGTCTTCAATTGTTACAAAACTTGATGGTACAATTCTAGTCACGCGAATAAATGTGTTGATGTCGAGCATTAAGAGAAGTCATTCGATTACCAACCATTGATGAATGTCGTTAACCAATGTGAGGCAAACTCGCCATTAATGTCAATGAGTGTCAAGGTACCTAAGTACATCTTGCAAAGTGTGAATGGATGAGCTGATGTCAAGCCACTTGCAAGATCCAACGATCAAGGGACATTCATGTATACCCATGATTGTCAGCGAAAGAACTTGTCGTTAATGCATACAAGCCTCAAGGTACTAATAATGACTTTAGTCTTTAGTCCAGATAAGGTGCTAAGGTAGATGGATCAAGACTTGTTGAAAGGTGGTACTTAAGGAATCCCACATCAGTCAACGTGAGTTCATACAAAATGATTGGTAGGACTATAGATAAAATATATCATGGTCAAACAGTTTTTATGGCAAGGAAGATAATGCAATGCAGAGAGCTGGATGGTTTTATTCGTAAGCAAAAAGATGAACTGAAAAGAGGGAAAAAATGTATGTGACTAAGAAAAGTAGACATTTATGAAGTCATGATGGATAAGGTAATGAGTCAGTGGACTCCAAAATGGATGACTAAATGAGCTTTGAAGGAGAAATATGGGTAAACATATCATGACACAAAAGGTTTCTGTGTAGCGGAAAATGTCATGACATATGTAATGAAAAAATAGCTTCCTTCAAGATTTAATGATGCATGTTTTATTGTCATTTTTGGATATTACATCTGTATGAACTTGGATCGCCTGTGCACTTGTAAAATCTTAGTACAAATATTGCAGGAAAACTATGAGAGCTTTTTGAAAGACATAAAATGCAAGAATAAGTATGAATGCTATCAACCAAATAAAATAAAATGATTTTTTTTTTCCCTATTGCCTTTAAGCACAAGTTCCTTTGAAGTAACTCCAAGAAACAAGTTAGCATAAATTGTTTTTAAGGGTTACGAAATGTCCATTTTTGTTTTTTTTTAATTTGTTTTTTTTAAATTATTTTGTTTTTAAGTTTTTTTATTTGTTTTGATTTTTGTATATTTTTAATTGTTTTAACTTTTTTTTTCCAAATTTTATAATCAAATTAAAAATAACTCAATATTTTTTTTTAACTCAAGCTGAAATCCAAAATATTGAGAATAGAATTGAATGCATGACACAAAACCATCCATTAAACACAATCCCTTAGACTTCAAATGGTATGGAAACAAACTATATGAGCATATAATCCATTAAAATCCTAACTCTTCTGAAAACGAAGTGTAGTGAGCACTACCCGTCGAAATCGATTTTTATTAATCAAACCACGCCTCCATTGACACGAACAACGTGAGAATTAACCCATGCTCCTTCATCGCTCGCCGAGAACGCAACCATCGGAGCCACGTCAACCACCTCCCCCAATCACTCAAACGTACTCCATTTGGTCGCGGCCTCCACCTCGTCCTCGCTCCTCCGGGCAAGAACATATCAGTGGCAACAAACCTCGGGGACACGCAATTTACAGTAATGTGGGTGCCCCTAAACTCTTGTGCCAAGATCCTTGTCATCATCTCCACCGCTGCCTTGCTGGATGAGTAGCTTATGATCCTCGTCATGATTAACACGTGTGGTCCCAATCTTCATTGGAGGTCTGTGCGATGGTGGGAAAACTGTGGTTCACAATTCCTGCGTTGTTCACCACGACGTGGAGGGGCTTGAATTTTTGCTAGGCTACGTCGAACAACTAGAGAACCTAGGATTTATCAGAAGTGCCAACAATAAACATGGTATGATGAGAAAATGATGTCGAAAGGTGTCTTGATCTCTGTCATATGTCTGACGAACAACCTTATGATACCTCATATACCACACAATAGTGAATGATGTCAGAAAGAAAATAATCTTCATATTTTAGAATGAAATATAGTTTGTGAAGATGTCGAGATACCTTTATGCATCGAGCTAGAATTTGGGGTCTCACAAATGGTCCTATCCTTCACGGTGAGAGATTACTAGATTTATATTGGAGTGAAAGCCTACGGAGTGCCGAAGAGAATACAGAAACTTGTTGGAGCTTGGTTTCTTCATCAAAATAGGCTAGAGTGGGAAGATCCAGCAAATCTCCATCACAGTCAACTATGTGCAGTGAGCTACAATGATCAACCCATGGAGAGAGGAGGTTGGTGCGTTATCAAAGAGATTGAGTTCATAACCCTTCAATTGCATTATCAAACTTCTGGGTTATTCATCGATGTTAAAAGCTTCAGCATCCGAGAGGAATGGGGATTTTCTTTTATCAACATATGATGAGAGACAAAGCCTGATTTTAACAACAAAGGGTAGTTACATGAGGAATTGGTAGGATCTCTTCCTTTTTCTACGAACTGAAACCTGAATCAAGTTTTTGAATGAATGGTGGACTGGGTAATCGAGATCTTAGGGAGAGAGATCACACTAAATCGTGTGAAAATAGGATAGCTTTTAATTCAAGTAGAAAGGTTGATTTTAGCAACCTATTTCTATGTTACTCTACTGCTTGAAAGCTTTAGTGCACCCATGGTTTTCCATTTACTTTCCCCTAGAATTAATCGTCTCCAAGCATATTGCACTTATGGGGGTCATACCATCAATCCTATTGATGATGCAGTGTGTATAGATGTGTCGGAATCGATTGGGCCTTAGTGGTACCCTAGATGTTGGTATGCGGCATAAAGATATAGGAAGTTTCCCTTTCCCTTCGAAGTTGCAATAGATAATAGGCGAGGAAGCGAGGGAAATCCCATGGAAATGGAGATGAAAACATAACTGTCGGAAAAGTTTTTGGCACTTTTCAAATCTGCGTCTATTGTGGTCACCGCGAGAGAGAAGGGCGCTGACATCCTGAATGAAAAGGTATGCACAAGGTTTAAAGAGGCTTGGGGCGATGAAAACATGATTTTCACTTGTAAGCTTCCAGTTTATATGTTGGTACAGTCTCTCAGCCTTCGAATCCAATTGCTAGACAAATTCTATGGTGGCAGAGGTATATATTTTAAGGCCTAATGTTTTTCGAACGCTTCTCCATCTGGTGCTAAAATCCCTGGTAATTTTTTATCACCCATATTGGTGGTACCAGTGCACTTTTAGTGGCTAGGCCAGTTGGAAAACCTTGCAGAGCCAACGAAATATGAACATCTGTTGCAACTCTCTTTCCCAGTCGTAGTGGAACAAATGCTTTTTTATTTTATTTATTTATTTATTTTGTATGGTATTAAAAATTACAATCTACAATTAAAAAAAATATAAATTCTATTCCTATTTTTTTTAATTTTATTACATTAATTCTATTCCTAATTTTTTAATTTTTATGTTGCACTAAAAATTAAAAAGAAATTATTCATAATAATTTTTTTTTAACTTTTATGTTGTATTGAAAATAAAATCTTTAAAAAAAAATGAATTTTATTTCTAATTTTTTTAATTTTTATGTTGTATTAAAAATAAATCTTTAAAAAAAATCGGATTTTATTCTAATTTTTTTTTAAATTTTTATGTTGTATTAAAATTAAAATCTTAAAAAAAAATTAAATTTTATTCTAACTCTAAAACAACCTAGAATGCTTTATTGATTTAGGATGAAATTTTTTAGCAAATGGAGACAAGAATATTGCAAACCCTAAAAATATTTATACACATCCTACTTTCTGATCCTCGAGATCGTGTGAAAATGCAGGAGGAGAGCATACTTATTTGAAACTGAAAATAACATCCTACCTACTTTATGCTAATTTGAAATTACAAACTATTATGTGTAATTAAATTTCCACTATAACCATTCATGCAATAGTAATAAAAATATATTCATTTTCAATTTTGCAATTTTAAAATGAAAATATACAAGGATGATCGAATCTAGTTTTTGTGACTGTGATTTAATGAAATAAGAACAAAAATGAAATTGATCTAACCTAGTATTTGCTTGAAACCTTCGAAACCATCTTTTGATAAGGCTTTGATAGGCGTGATTTCCACTCTAATTCAGATCATGCTATAACTTCTTTGTTTCCTCCTTAATCTTCTGTTCAAATAATTGTTCCTCATTAGATGTACAAGATTCTTCGAATGTTGATTAGTTGTTTTCTTCTGGAGGAGTAGTTAAGCTTTTGGCTGCTATCAAGATCTCTTCTTCGGACGAAGAGGAGATCCTAACTCTTGCTAGGATTTGAGTGAGTTGTTACAAACTTATACTCATCATTCTTACATATATACATATGGTTTAGTTGGAAAGGGGTTCTTATAGTACCCAAAACTTAAAACCTAAAAAAACTTAAAGATTGTTGCAATTGGATTTTTATTGTGTTTTTGTTTTTTTTAGTGAATGGGGGTTTTTTATTTGTGGCTGTTTTGTTTATTTCTATGTTTTCTATATGAAAATGCAAATTAAATGAAAATGCCTAAATGTAGTTAACCATAAATGAAAGATACTTCCTAAACAATCCTCCTAACTAGCTTACATCTAAGTTTGTTTCTTCAACAACGGCGCCAAAAATGTAGGGTGGTTTAATCGTATGTTAAATCCCTTATCATTTTAATATGTTGACCCAAGAGTTTTGTAAACTTAGAAGCAAACCAAAATATATGGGACCTCGGATGAAACTATTGTAGAAAGTTTGTTGAGGATGAAAAGAAAGAAAGGAAATCCATATTACAAATAACTTCTAAGTTTAAAGAAACTAAAAAGTTTATGATTCAAGATGCAGCAAGAAAGAGAGGAGGCTCCTAACTTAGGAGGTCCTAGTTTTCCTTCCTCATAGTACTGTCCCCAAGAAGAGAAACTAAAGAACAACGATTTTTTATGTGTATATAGTAAGAGAAGAGGCTCCTAACTTAGGAGGCCCTGGTTTTCCTTCCTCACAATTCTACTCCAAAAACATTACCATTGCATCAAATCATAAACTGGAATTTAAGAAATAGTTCAAGAAACAATTAAATATTCACATAAATTTAATCTAGGAAAGCATATAAGAAACTAAATCTTGTTTCAATTCAGTCTAGCGTGTGGAGAAGAGTCTCTTGTTCAAGAGTCCTGGTTGTCCTTCTCACATAAAAACTAGCTACTGAAAGGAAATCAATCTTCACATACCAAAACACACTTGTGGAAATTAAATCACCCCTACATGAAAGGAAATAGTAGAAATTAAACTATGTTACAAATGTATGTGAATTTTGGTTGATGGGTATCCTTCCATTCCTCAATGAACACACATGAACAACTATCACTCCTTAAGAATCAAGCAACATTCATAACTCATAATTACAAGAAAATAGTATTTCATGTTGAATGAACAATCATAAATGTGATGCTAGTGAATAATTGACAACTCTTGGCTTCCTTCGAAGGATTCTCCTCTTATTTATATATGAATTAGAGATATCTACTCAATAAACATAGATACCTTAAATATCTACTAGATCCATACTTGTCTCAACACATCCCTAAATACTAGATACAAATCCTATGACACATCAAGATCTCCATGATTTTTCTCCTTGGAATATGGTCCACCTCTTGAAAAGAAATTCGAATTTGATCTTGGTAGGCCAAGTAAGACCCTTCTAGAACCTCCAAATAAGCCTACACATTTCACAAAAATCATGACACATATATAGATACATGAAACCGTGTTAATTTCCTAGTTTTTAATCATAAATTCACTTTATATACATAAAATAAATAACTTTGGGAAACAAGGATCCTAACCCATATAATTATGAAGATAGTTACTTGATGTAGGGTTTTAGGCTAGATAGTTATGAAATGAGGGCTAAATGGTTATGAAATGATGGAAATATGGATCAAGATGGAAGACAATTTTGAGACTCAATAGTATAGATGAGCAATACTTATAGTTTATACATAATGCTTGATAATTCATAGAGATGCTTTAGAACTTTGACTTGATGCTTAGATAGGATTTGGGTTATGAACTAATTGAACTCACTATGATAACAAATCTTGGTTTTGACTTGATGACTAATGATTTGACTTGAAATCTGATGATTTTCCTTAATGGCAGTGCTATGTGAGCATAGTAACTTTCAATGACTAATATTGGAATTCAATAATGATTTTGTATTGGCCTAATTGTATTTGACACATTGTTTGAAGCATAAATAATTGTGATTCAGTATGAAGTAATCTCAGAATGAGTGGATGGAACTTATATGAATCATTCTTGGTATATGCATGAAACTTATATGACTTGTACTTGATATATCCATTCATATTTAGTGGCAGACATGTTCATGCTATGATCATAAGGATGGCTTGATAAAGTTAGATTAGATAATGCTTGGTAGATAAAAGGTTGTTGCAACTTAGTATTTGGATCTGAGCTCCACTCGACATTTGGTCTGAAATTTTTTTCATGGGGATACTGGAAGAAACTTTTATATTAGTTTTGATTTGGAATCTAAATTTTGATAAGTTGACTTAGTTTATTTTATTACATAGTATTGATTTGTGTGAGGCTGAGAATATTGGTTTGGTCAAGTGTTATGTTTGAAGAAATCATTACATGAAGCAAGCTCCCCAAACCTAGTATGTCTGCATTGAAAGTTATCTTATGAAGCTAGGAATATGTGCCAATCCAAAACTCTACTTCAAAAGTGGTCCAAGGTATGACTTTGATTTTGGTTTTATATATTAGTGGTCTATTCTTGATAGGTAATGAGCCTCTAATGATCAAAGTAATAGGGAGGTGGCCTATGAATTTTTAAATAAAGAATCATGGCATGATAGATCATGTTTTGAAGTTTTGAAAGAGAGATATATATCATGAAACTATTGAAGAGTTGTTGAAAAGTGGAAATGCAAATCCTTGGACATTCCAATTAAATTTCAAGAATTTATGAAGAGATACAGTTGAACATGACATGGAAACCGATAGTTGATTGAAGAATTGATGTTACATATGAACACCCATCCATGTTTTTCATGAAACCTGATTGATTTGCTTCATACACATTAATTTTCCTCTAAGCACTGTTCGAGATATTTTCATGGGATGATCAATTTTTTATCTGAGATATTCTTCTTATGATATGTGACTGCATGAATGTATTGATATTTTGTATTGATGATATGAGCACATACAGGTGTTTCCTTTAGTATGAGATCTGCCATGATATTATGGATGAGAAGTTTGTAGCTCCAAGCACCACCGAGGTTGAGTACAATGTTGCTAGCATGACTAGCTATGAGGTAGGTTGAAGAATCCCTTTGGAGAGTTGTTTTGAGTAAGTTTTGGATATGGCATAGATAAATTTTCATAATAATTGATAGGGAATGATTGGAAGATATTCCCATATATATAGTTGGGGCCAAGATATGTTTATCCGGTGTTGTTGTACGAGACAAGCTTAGGCTTTTGGTTGCTACCTCTGTGAGAGGAAGGATGAATAAGGTATCATTTTTGTGATATATATTTTGTTCTAATATAATATTTTTGATGTCCTACATGAACAAGAGATTGATATTATTGCGACATGATGATTAATCTAGTACTATATATGAGCATGTTGATGCGTTTTTATCCATAGAGAGGAGGACTGATCAAGAACACTGAGCCAGTCCTTCCCCCCTGTCTGAGCTCTTAGGGTGAGGAATTGAGATGGAGGACTCCTAGGGTTGAGGGATCTCTTGAAAATAGGGTTCGTAGATGTTTCTCCCCTATATTTTACCCATAGGGTTTGAGATGTTTCTCCCCTATCTTAGACTTTGTAGATTATACCCCAGTTGGACTTATAACCACAAATAGGGCTTATTGGGATTGTCCATCCTTGTCTAGACAATGGGTTAAGGAGGATTGGGGGTGTGTGATCCTTACCTTTTTTAAGTTGTGTATCTCACCCAATCTCAAATTATGATGTAGACGTTCTACCAGATGATTCTTGAGGGTCATTGTTGGAAAGATTAGAGGGGAAATAATATGGGTTGAGATGTGCTCCCCTATATCAGCTACTGCTCAATATGGGATTTGAGATGTTTTTATTCCCCATGAGATTATGGGTTGATATGTGATCCTTGATGTCATTCTAGGTTGAGATGTGCTCCCTGATGATAAGCTCTTTGATGTTTCCTGGGCGATAGCATTGGACTCACCACTTGTAGTGATGCTAGGTGGTAGCAGTGGATCCTCGATGAATAAAGGATGGTAGCTTAGGTTCCACTCTAATATCAAATTCCTTTTCTTTATATTCGAGAATGTTCAGCATATGAGCAAGAATACTCAAGAGATAAGAAATAACAAGAAAGAGACGAACAAAGATGAGCAATGGTGACACTTGATGACAAGATACTTGATATTAGATATGATTTGATAACATGATTTTTGTGATGATTACATAATGTAGTTGGTATTTCTCCATAGACAAGAGGGAGTATTAATTTGGCATCTCAGTGACAAATTCCAACCATGGGACAAAATTCCTCTTTTTGAGAGGACCAATTTTGACTATTGAAGCTCTCAATTTGGACAAGGGAAAGTGTATTTTTAAATTAAAATCTGCATGTGCATATTTGATCAGTTCAACCCTAAAGAAAATTGGGCACCCTTGGAAGGCTATAAATACAAGTGACCTCAACCTCATTTGGACAATAATCTTGGATCATTCTTCTATTTCTCTTTCTTGGTTTTGGCTTGCACAAGTCTAAGGCAGGTCTGTGAAGGAATTGATTTTCACAAAAGTAAAATTGCATGGTTTGAAGCTCTCATATCTATGTTATGGTTTTTGGTCTCAGTCATAGGCATGTCACAGGGAACCCTTAGCTGAAAATCCATGCATGCTAGCTCATCCATGTGTCTAAAGCCTTTTAATTGCACACACATCACATCATCCATGTGGTTGTGCCCTAGGGTTTGGTTTTTTAGTTGACCGAAGTTTTTCTTTAGTTGAACACAATGTTCGACAGTTGACCAAAGATAGTGATAATTGATTGCAGG
This sequence comes from Pinus taeda, assembly GCA_000404065.3. Taxonomy (NCBI): domain Eukaryota; kingdom Viridiplantae; phylum Streptophyta; class Pinopsida; order Pinales; family Pinaceae; genus Pinus; species Pinus taeda. The sequence continues at coordinate 24,348 of APFE031299071.1, read as the reverse complement.
CATTTGAAGCAGGGTTTTCAATTATTAGCTTTGTTTGGATTATCTTATGGATTTTATTTAGTTGATATTGATGGATAGTTGTATGAATTAATATATGGATAATTGTACTCTTTTTTTCTTAATCATTCAATGACAATTTTATAAGAAGAGGAATTTTAAAGGGTTCTCCCCATAGTGGGTTTTCACTTGTCTCTGACCAATCCTAGTGTCTCTACATGTCAATGCTTTTCTTCTATTGTTCCTTTATGTTTTGTTGCATTGATGGTGATGACGTTGTTCTTTATACATAATTGCTTATGGTGTTGAATAAATTTGTACATTTGAATAATGTTATGGGGTGAATTTAACATGGAAATGTTGAAATGCAATTATCAAAGTAAAGAAAAATATAGCCCTAACACATTTCAAGGCTAAATGATGGAATTGCATTCTACAATGATTTGCAGTCAAACTAAGGATAAGAATTTTCCCATAAACTCTAGAACATTTGATATATGCATATTAGCTTACACATAAAATATATAATTTTAGGTTAACATTGGGATGCTCATCGTCTAATATATTTGATTAGATATTTTGTATTTTAAGTTAATTTAATTTAATTAATTTTAATTTTAATTTAATTTATTAATATGGTTATAAAGTTTAGTAAATGTTATATATAGGATTTTAAATAATATGTTTCAATTAAATTAAATAATAATTAATACATTAATATATTAATTAAAACAATAATTTATCAACAATTAGATAATTAATACAATAATACTTAATATTCATAAGTATTTAATGATGACATTAATATATTATTAAGATAAATATAAAACATTATTAACACATTAATAACATTACGATAACATTTAAATAACAATAATAAGAGTTTAATATAACATTAGTTAGAGATTAGTAATATAATTAATCTACATATTTATAAGGTCTTAATTATAAATTAATGTCTACATTAACACATATTAACTAATCTTTACTAATGTTGGCATGGTCAACTATAGTCTATATGGGCATCATAGTCAACAATAGTCAACATGAATACCATGGTTAACCATACTTACCATGAGCATCACAGTCTATCTATAAATGACTTATAGTGAATAATAATGGACTATATTGAACTATAGTGTGTGACCATGGTTGTCCATGGTGGCCTATAGTAGATGGTTAATGTTAACATAGTCAAGCCATGGTCAACCATAATCATACAATTGTTAACCATAGTCATTGATAGTGAAAACATAGACAACTATTTCTAAACATGGTGAGCATGGACAACTATAGTAAACCATGGTAAACCATAGTCAAACAATTGCTAAACATAGTCATTCATAGTCAAAACATAGCCAGTGATGTTTAAATATGGTGAACATGGAAAACCATAGTCAACCATGGTCAACCATATTCAATTATAGTCAAACATTGTCAACCTTAGTCAACTAAGGCTATCCTTGGTTGGTCACTCTCAAGATTTAAAAATGTTTAATAATATTAATATTAATATTGATAATTTTAACTAATAATAATAATAATAATAATGTGATGTTGGGATGGTAGAAAAATATACGTTGTAATGTGACAACCATTGTCACAATGTTAAATTACATTCTAATTTATCCAATGCTGCAATGCGACATTAGAAAATTGGTCAACCATGTTTACTAACATGGTTGACTATGCTTAGCTATATTTGATAGTCAAGACTCTTCAACTTCAGTCAAACATAATTGCCTATTACTATTTATTAATATTAATAGTCAAACATAATCAGCCACATTAGTAAAAGAAAGTCAATTTTTATATTCATTGTTTAAATAGTTTATCATGATCAAATTTCTTCAACCTTATGTTTTTCCATATTTGACAATACTCGAATTTGCTGAGTCATGGTTTTCCTCAACCAACATAAATCAACCATATTCAATTATAGTCAACCATAGTTGACCAAAGTCAAACATTATTAACCTTAGTCAACTAAGGTCATCCTTTGTTAGTCACCATTAAGATTTAAAAATGTTTAATAATATGAATATTAATATTCATAAATTTTACTATACTACTACTAATAATAATAATATTAATATTAATAATGTTGTGATGTAGGAATAGTACAAAAATCTACCCAACATCATAATGTGACAATCATTGTCACAATATGAAAAACATTGATGCAATGATGCAATTCATTCCAATTTACCCAATGTCGCAATGCAACATTACAAAATTAGTCAGCCACATTTAATAATGTGGTTGACTATGCTTAACTATGTTTGACAACCGAGACACTTCAACTTTAGTCAAACATAATCACCTGTTATTATTGATTAATATTAATAGTCAAACATAGTTAACCACATTAGTCAAACAAAGTCAACATTTATAATCAATTTTTAAATATTTGACCACGATCAAATGTGTTAAGCCCCATGTTTACCATATGTAACAATATTCAAACTTGGTCACTCATAGTCATCCTTAGTCAACATAACTCAACCATATTCAATTATAGTTAACCATGGTTCAGCAAAGTCAAACATTATCAAGCTTAGTCAACTAAGGTCAACCTTGGTTGGTCACAATAAAGATTTGAAAATGTTTAATAATGTAAATATTAATGCTTAAAGTTGAGTAATAATAATAATAATAAAAATAAAAATAATAATATTGTGATGTTGTAATGGTACAAAAATCTATCAAACATCGCAACATGACAAAAATTGTTGCAATGTTACATTACATCGCAATTTATCCAATGTCACAATAAGATAGTACAAAATTAGTCAACCACATTTACTAATGTGGTTGACTATCATTGACTATATTTGACTATGTTTAACAATCAACACTCTTCAACTTTGGTCAAGCGTAATCACCTATTAACATTATTGATTAATATTAATAACCAAACACGTTGCGACATCAAAATGGTACAGAAAGTTATCCAACATCGCAATATGACAAACATTGTGACAATATTGCATTACATTGTAATTTCTCCAACATCCCAATGAGACATTACAAAATTAGTCAACCACATTTACTAATGTGGCTGACTATCTTTAGCTATGTTTGACTATGTTTGATAGCCAACATGCTTCAACTTTGGTAAAACATAATCTTTTATTAATATTATTGATTATTATTATTATTAATCAAACATACTCAAATAAAGTCAACCATTATAGTCAATGTTTAAATAGTTGACCATGATCAAACTTGGTCAACCCTATGTTTACCATATTTAACAATAGTCAACCTTGTTCACCCAAAGACGTCTTTAGCCAATGATCTGAAAATCACTCTTGAGTGATCTCAGTTAATTAATTAATTAATGAAGTATTACAGACTCATGTGCTAGTGTGTGTCTATGTTATCTTAGGCAACACATCAATCAGATTTAAAAATACACAAAAACTGGAAAATGGAAAATAGTAAGAGAAACACAATAAGAAAATGCAAGAACACAACAAATTAACAAGGAGTTCATCCAATCGTCCTGGGCTACGTCTCCGGTCTAGCTTTCAATGGTGGCCTTTCCTTATTATGTCTTTAAAGTAGAGTTTTTACAATGAGGAGCTCAATTTGAGTCTCCTGAAATAGATGATGCTTAGCAGGGTAGCTCCTGGATTCCCCAAGCCACTAGAGTGCACTGACTCTTCCTTACTAAGTCTCGACCTCAACTGGTCTTGCATGGGATGAGTCCAATTTGTTACCTAGTTCTTGACATATATCCTCTTAGGGATTGCTCGAACCTCTCAAGCCCTTTGTCTGTGCAATGCTACCTTACTCTGCATGTTAGCTCGGCTCTCTATTTCCTGCTTCTTTCTTATTCTCTATTTTGTCTCTCTATCTCATTATCTCCTTCTTTCTTACAGTGCTCGCTTCGCTCTCTCCCTTGTCTCTGTCTCCATCTATTCATGGCTTAAATCAAATTTGTCTCATGACTGTTTGCTTCCTCTTCCACCCCTTCGGATCGCCTGCTATTGTTCGCTTGGAGTTCTCTGCCTCTGCGTCATCGCCACTGTGTAACGTCTCACAGCGAAGTGGCCACTTGTCCTCACAGAAACTACACCAGCTCTTCCTCAAACGATTCGGTATTTCAGTTACGCTGTGTAATAATTCATCCACCAACTCAGCGGTCAAATCGGACTTCAGACTTTTATACGGTGCAACTTAATTCTCCCTCTAGATCCGGTCATTCATCGGGCACAATCTCTACCATTAGATCTGGTGCCCCCAGATCCTATGGTATTTGCTCTTATCACGCGGTTGACATGCTTGACCGTTAGCCCGTGATGAGAGGCGGTTTTCTCTCTCATCCACTAGACACGTGTCATGTAATGTATGGAATCACTCGTTATCCCGCCAAATCTGCTTACTGCCCAACATGCCTCCGATATTCTGCTAGTTTTGGAGTGCGGGGCCCAACTTTTGCTTTAGCACTTTCCCTACTTTTCCCGACTTCCCATGCGACTGAGTGCTCAAGGAGTTTCCTTCTCGAGGGGTTTTGCCCATCGAATAACACTTTAGAAACGACCTCCGTTTTCCTATCCAGACTTCCTAACTGCTATTTTGCATCCTCCACGGTCTCCATGGGCCTTGGTCAGTGCACTTTGACCAAGGTCTTCATTGTTCCTTGCTGGCTACAAACTGCCACTATCTAGAGGTATTTCTGATAGCTCTTTGTTCACAAGTTTTTTAAGTATGTCCTGATTTGATACAGTCATAGCACTTTGATAATTTTCATGGATCCCATTTGAATCACGGCCTTCCCACTGAAAAATCTTTTGGACCACCAAAAGTTGGTTTTCAAGCATCAACTAAGTGAGGGTACAGTTGTCTCACTTATCTAATCTCTATCCACTTTGCACTGCTTGGCTTTGAACCCTTGAGCCCAACTCTGAGGTACTCAACATCTCCCCTATGCGTCATCCTCACATTCCTGTCCAGAACTATGTCTTCTTACAATTCATTAAGATATTCAGGTAACAAGTCATCCATAGAAGGCAATTGATTCTGCTCTTCGAGATCTTCAATTAGTGGAGGTTCAAACAATCTCAAGCAATGTGAATTTACGACTAAGTAGGTGTGCATGTAAGCTGGTAGATCAAGGCGAAAATCATTCTCACCAATCTGCTCAAGTACCATGAAGGGTCCATACCTGATAGGCTTTAGCTTTTTACCTTCACCTTGCATCCTGTCCTTGCTGATATATAACCAAAATTGGTCACCAACTTGGAAACTATGCTCCATCCGATGCTTTTCATGCCTTACCCTGTATTTGGCTTAGCTCTTTTCTAGTTGTTCCTATACTACTTGGTGGATCTCTTGGATCTGTTCAATGAACCTAGTTTCCCTGTCCACATCACTGTGTCCCTGAATTGTGGTGTCTTTACCAAAGAAAAAATCCAAGGGAGACCTTGGGCTGAAACCAAAACAAGCCTCAAAAGGGGATCTCTATGTAGAAGAATGTTTTGCTCTATTGTAAGCATGTTGTACATAACATGAATGTTCATCCCAAAGGTTAGGATGCTTGCTGTAATATCCCCTGAGTAACTGGATCACTTTCCTGTTAACTACTTCTGTCTGGCCATCAGTTTGTGGATGAAAATCTGTGCTTTTCTTCAGTTTGGTGTCCATCAGTTCCCACAGACTTGACCAAAACTTCCCGATAAATCGGGTGTCTCCATTAGATACAACAGAAGTGGGTAATCCAAAATGAACCCATACATGTTGAAAGAACAGTTTTACAGTTTGTTCAGCTGTAATTTGTTTATTACAAGGTATCAAAATACACATTTTGCTAAACCTATCTACAACAACATACAAATAATCATGACCTTTCCTAGATTTAGGTAGTCCTCCAACAAAATCCATGGAAACACTTTCCCAAGGGTGAGAAGGAACTGGTAATGGAGTGTACAAGCCTAGTTTTCTATTGTTGGGCTTTCTTTTTGCACACATAGTACACCCTCTTACATATCTAGAAACTGCCTCGTTCATTTTTGGCCAATAACAAAATCTTTGCAGCTGTGCAATTGTTTTACTTACCCCAAAGTGACCTGATATTAGAGAAGTTTGTGCTTCTCGAATTATCTTTACTCTTTCAGTTTATGGAATGCATAACTTCCCACAATGATATAAGAGTCAGTCCCTTACATCATAATCCAATTCTTCTACTCGTTTTCCTTGACTTAAAGTTGCACATACATCTTTGAAGTCTATATCTTGAGCATATTATTCAATGTAACTCTCATGTAACACAAAATTATGCTTAAGGATAGTAGATGCATTTATAATGGGTCTAGATAACATATCTGTAACTTTGTTATGTAAGCCCTTTTTATATCTGATAACTAAATGAAACTATTGTAGAAAACCCATCCATCTATAGTGCCTTGATTGCTGCAACTTAGTTTGGGAGTGTAGATATTGAAGTGGTTGATGATCAATATGTATTATTGTCTCTTTGCCCATTAAGTAATGTTTCCACTTTTTCACACTCTGTACTAATGCATACAATTCTTTATCATATGTAGGATAGTTAACTACTGCAGTATTAAATGTCTCAGAATGATAACATATGGGTTTACCGTGTTGTGTCAACACTACTCCCATGGCATAGACACTGACATCCGTTTGGATCTAAAATGGTCTTTGAAGATTAGGCAGTGCTAGTATAGGTGTTGTACTAATCTTTTCTTTCAAGGTGTCGAAGGCTTTCTGCTGTTTGCCTTCCCACTAAAACACCTTGTTCAATCTTGTTAAAGCATGCAAGGGAGCTGCAATTAAGGAAAAGTTAGAAATGAACTTCCTCCAATATTGTGTTGCTCCTAAGAAGCTTCTAACTTCTGTAGCAGATTTTGGGTTTAGGCCAGTTCACAATGACTGCCACCTTAGAGGGATCTATCTTCAATTCACCACCCCCTACTATATGACCCAAATAATTCAAAGATGTTTTGCCAAATTCACATTTTGAGAGTTTAACATAAAAATTTTCTCTTTTCAAAACATCTAGTGTCTTCTTAACAAGCTTTAAGTGTTCTTCCCACATTTTGCTAAATATCAGAATGTCATCCAGATACACAATAACAAAATCATCAAGAAAACGTCTAAGTACATCATTCATTAATCCCATGAAAGTAGCAGGAGCATTAGTTAAGTCAAAAGGCATAACCAACCACTCATACAATCCCTACTTTGTTTTGAAAGTAGTCTTCCATGTATCTTGTTCTCCAACTCTGACCTGATGGTATCCACTATGCAAGTCTAACTTGGAAAAATAAACAGCTTCTTTCAATTGATCTAAAACATCATCGATGCGAGGAAGGGGATAACGATTTTTAATTGTTATCTTATTCAGTGCTCAGTAATCAATGCACATTCTCCACGAGCCATCTTTCTTTCTCACCAAAATGATTGGTGACCCACATGGTGATGTGCTAGATCTGATGAACCCCTTCTCGAGCAACTCCTACACCTGCTTCTTGATTTCTACATTCTCTAAAGCAAAAAACCTCTTATACCTGTGTCTACAATAGTTGTTTCATCTCCTGAGTTTGACCCCAAATCCTTCTGAATAGCTACAACAATCTTCTTCTTCTTGCCCTTGAACTTCTTAGGTCTCAGCTCCGGATGCAGAATCCAGCAGTGCTCATCATCATGCCCATCCTTTTTACAGTGAGTGCATGAAGCCTTGCTTTTTTGTGTAGTGTTAGCCTTCCTTGCTTTCCATTTCTACTTTCTTTTCTTCTTATTCTTGCTTGCAGTGGGTTGGGATGATCCCCCAACTTTTGGACTTCCATTCTTTCCTCTAGCTTCTAGATGAGTAGCTTGAACAGATACCTCATCTATACTAGTGGGATTAAACATGAGGATAGTGTGCCTCATATAGCTGTGTAGACCACCAATGTACTTCAACAGAGTCTTAGGTGAGTCTAATGAGATTCTTAGAATCAATGCTCTCTTTCTAAATTCTTGAGTGTATCCCTGTACACTTTTCCCTTTCAATTGTTAAAGAGTTTGCCAGCTCGTCATGGCTTGCTGCATGTAGGCCAATGGATAGAACTACTTTTTGATTGCAGAAACAAATTCACTCCAGACAGAGATGGTCTTACCATGTCTCTTCATGTCAGCTTGGATCTTGCCTTCCCACCAAACTAAGGCAGTGCCTCCAAGGCGTAGGCTTGCCAGCTGAATCTTACTCTTGTCTGAATTGATATTCTGCACTCTGTAATAAACATCAATTTTTCTAATCCAATTGTCCAAATTTTATGCATTCAACTCTCCATCATATATAGGTAAATCAAATTTAACATCTAGTTTAATCAAAGATGCCTTCTTTTGTGTTCAGGGCTATTAGGAGGTGTGAGAAATCTTTCTTCTTTCCCTTTGCCTTTTGAGTGGTCATGGAGGAGAGACTCATCTTCTCCTTTGTCTTGTTTGGAGCCTGATGAATCTTCATCTTTATGTTTTCTAAATTCCTTATACATTTCCTCTACCATGGACTTTATGGCTAGGAAACTATCTATGAATTAAGGGTCTAGCCCCATAGAACCTTCCTCTGACATTGTCTTCCAAGGATAGACTCTCCCAATTTTAGGATTAGTTTCGACCAACTCTCCTTCTCCTAATTTGAGCTTTGATTTAGTTAGCATTCAATAGCTAAAACCAACACAAGCTTGTCTAACCTTAACAACCTTAGGCTTTGATACCACATGACCTAAAAATCACTCTTGAGTGATCTCAATTAATTAATTAATGAATTAAGGTATTACAGACTCATGTGTTGGTGTATTTCTATGTTATCTTAGGCAACAGATCAGTCAAATTGCAAAATACACTAACACTGGAAAATGGAAATCAGTAAGAGAAACACAGTAAGAAAATACAAGAACACAACAAATTAACAAGGAGTTCACCCAATCCTCCTAGGCTACATCTCCGGTCCAGCTTTCAGTGGTGGCCTTTTCTTATTGTGTCTTTAAAGCAGAGTTTTTACAATGAGGAGCTCAATTTGAGTCTCCTGAAACAGATTATGCTTAGCAGGGTGGTTCTTGGATTCCCTAATCCACTAGAGTGCACAAGCTCTTCCTTACTAAGTCTCAACCTCAACTGGTCTTGAATGGGATGAGTCCAATTTGGTACCCAGTTCCTGACAGATATCCTCTCAGGGATTGCTCGAACCTCTCAAGCCCTTTGTTTGCATGATGCTACCTTACTCTGCAAGTTAGCTTAGCTCTCTATTTCCTGCTTCTTGCTTCTTCTCTGTTATGTCTCTCTGTCTCACTATCTCCTTCTTTCTTATAGTGCTCGCTTTGCTCTTGCTTCATGCCTTCCCTTGTCTCTATCTTTGTTTGTTCATGGCTTAAATCCAATTTGTCTCATGATTGTTCGCTTCCTCTTCCACCCCTTTGGATCACCTGCAGTTTTTCACTTGGAGTTCCCTGCCTCTGCATCATCACCATTGTGTAACGTCTCACAGGGAAGTGGCCACTTGTCCTCTCACAAACTGTGTCAGCTCTTCCTCAAACGATTCGGTATTTCGGTTACACTATGTAATGATTCATCTGCCAACTCAGCGGTCAAATCAAACTTCAGACTTTTATACGCCACAACTTAATTCTCCCTCCAGATCTGGCCATTCATTAGGCACAATCTCCACCATCAGATCTGGAGCCCCCAGATCCTACGGTGTTCGCTCTTATCACGCAGTTGACTTGCTCGACCGTTAGCCCGTGATGAGAGGTGGTTTTCTCTCTCATCTACTAGACACGCGTCGTGCAATGCATGGAATCGCTCATTCTCCTGCCAAATCTGCTTACCGCCCAACATGCCTTCAATATTCCTTCGGTTTTGGAGCGCGGGGCCCGCCTTTCGCTTTAGCGCTTTCCCTACAGTTTCCCAGCTTCCAATGCGACCGAGTGCTTGGGGCTTTTCCTTCTCGAGGGGCTTTTCCCAACGATGCATCAGAAACCGCCTCTGCTTTCCAATCCAGACTTCCTAACTGTTAGTTTGTGTCCTGCGCAATCTCCATGGGCCTCGATCAGTGCTTTGACTGAGGTGCTCATCATTCCTTGCTGGCAACAAACTTCACTGTCTAGAGGTCTTCCTGATAGCTCTTTTTTCACAAGTTTTTGAAGTCTATCCTAATTTGATATGGTCATAGCACTTTGATAATTTTCATGGATCCCATTTGGATCAGCCAATGTAACTCGACCATATTCATTATAGTCAACCAGTGTTGACCAAAGTCAAACATTGTCAACCATAGTAAACTAAATTCATCCTTGACCAATCATAATCATGATTTTAAAATGTTTAATAATAATAATAATAATAATATTAAGGTTTACTATATTATTATTATTATTATTATTATTATTATATGGTTGAATACAATATTAATAATTGACCATTATTAAGATTGGTTAACCCTATAACATTAATATCAATATTAATAAATTTAACTAATAATATCAATAGTAATATTAAGTCTAACTATATTAACCATATTCAATTATAGTTTAGCATAATTTTCTAGATTTAAACATTGCCAACCGTAGTCAACCAAGGCCAACCTTGATCAGTCAAAGTTAATATTTGAAAATGTTTAGCACTGCTAATATTAATAAAGTTAACTACTACTACTAATAATAATAATAATAAATTTGACTATATTTTTATTATTATTATAATTATTATTATATATAATGGAAAATATCATTAATAGTAGATCATGATGAAACTTGGTCACCCTATATTAATAATATTATAATATTATAGGGTCGACTAACATTATTCACAAACTCTAATAATAATGTTAGGGTTTGTGAATAATGTAGAAAACCATGCTTGTCTAAAGTCAAACATTGTCAACCTTAGTCAACCAAGGTTAACCTTAGTGAGTCACACTCAAGATATAAAAATATTTATAATAATAATATTAAAGTTGAATAAGAATAATAATAAGAATAAGAAAAATTAAGAATAATTTAACTATATTAATTATTATAAAACCGATAGAGGATTATATTAACAAAATTAGGTTACAACCCAAACAATTACAATCTTTTTGAAAACAGGAAAAGCCTAAATTCCTTGAGGATTTGGGATAGAATATGAGGGATCATCCCAAAACTTTACAAGAGAACTGCTTGATATAAGAATTTTTTTCCCATTTCATTTGAACACTTTCCAAAAGACCCCTATTATCGAGATATATTAACAACCCATTCTAAATTTACGATCATTTTAGCTTTATTTAGCTTCTCGTTAATGTGGGAGAGTTACTTTTCTTCCTTTTTCCCACTTAGGTCCAACCCAATTTTTCTAAAGAGTGTAACATTCCACCAGATTTTATGTGGCCTTTACTAACAATTTTTTTCTTTTGATCTGAAGGAGTATCTTCCACTTCTACCTGATCAATCCAAGAGGGGGTGTGACGACCTGCGGTTCTGCACGGGCGTGCGAGGTGGCGACATGCGGCCCCGCCTAGGCGCGCGCCCCTCCGACACATAAAAAACAGCAAACCGCGAGCGAACCATGAAGTGCGATAATGCAAAGTAATGGGGATCTCGCCTATGTATAAGGCAACTTACCTTATGTTCAAGCCGACCATTGGAACAAATCATTGTTGGGCGGGCCGACGGTGGATTAGAGCGAATGGTGGCGAGAGGTCATAACTTATGGCATCGGCGTGGATGGATAGACGCTCCATGGGAGAGTATAAACATGGACGAACTGAGGCTCATTTGGACAACATGAACATTGCTCTCATCATACGATGGAACAGTGCGCACTTGAGAAGTAGCGCAGCCATTCGTAGCGGATGAGCCCGCCGAGCCGAGCGAAGGACGAGCGAAGGGTGAGTTGGGGTTCCAGAAATGTGCAGCTAAACGGACACGCTAACCGCAGTGGGTAAGCCCGCTGAGTCGGGTAAAGGCCGGGAGAAGGCCGAGTTGGAGTTTGGGCGACATAATAGGTTGGAATTGGTGACCGGGTTGGAGTCCGGCGTGGGTCGTGCAGGGTATACCCGCCCGCCCAAACGCCGAGACAGTGCGCACGTTGGTAACCGGTTGTGTGTGGGTCGTGGGTCGAGCGCAGGCACCCACCCGCCCAACGACACAGGGTTACACTTCGTATTATTGCGATGGAGTTCGGTGGACCGTCGTGTGGGCGTGCATGGGCGAACGCCCTCCGGTTGGAAACATATTGTGGGTACGTTGGCGGTGGGTTGTGCACGGGGCGCCCACCCGCCCGACGACACGAAGTTACATACACATTACAGTTTGGTGGTAGACCGCCGTGTGGGCATGCACGGGCGGACGCCCTCTGGTTGAGGATTATCGTGGGTGTGTTTACGGTGGGTCGTGCAAGGGGCGCCCACCCGCCCGATGACACGAAGTTATATTATACTTTGTAAATTGGTTCTCGGTGAGTCTTGGCGGACCGCCGTGTGGGTGTGCATGGGCGGTCGCCCTCCCGAATTGTAACTTTATCATTATAATAAAAAAGATGATTGTTACGGTTCTACTCTGTTGATTATTGTTACGCTTGTTTTATTATCAAGTATTGTTAATGGTTTTAACACGTTAATGTTATAAATTCATAAAGGTTGTGAATTGTTAAGGCATAGTCCATAAAGTTTATTAACGATGGAATGTCTTAATAACTTAGGCGGTGTTGTACCCGCCCAATTAAGAAAAAAAAAGATTGGGGGCGTGACAGGTGGTATCAGAGCAAAGGTTGCTCATGACGAAGATGATATGATGAAGCCTGATGGAGCAGGGTTGCTCATGACAGGTGAAGCTGACAAGACCATGGAGAAGGCATGGATGAACAGCTTGGGTTTCATAGACTTGGTGGTTCATGGGAAAACCACCCAAGCTCTTGTGGACACAGGGGCCACCCATAATTTTAGGACGACATGGTTGGCTAGAGCTGTTGGGCTGACAATCCTTCCATCCAACATGGAAGTCAAGGCAGTGAACTCTAAGGCCTAGGTGACGGGTTTGGCACACGAAGTGCCGGTACAAGCAGGAGACTGGACGGGTCAGTTGGACTTCACGGTGATGGAGATGAACGACTTCGACATAATACTTGGACAAGATTTCTTGAAGGGAAACAAAGCTATTGTTGTTCCCTTCTGCGATGAGGTGGTGCTGGTTGGGCAGACACGAACTTGGACTTTGCCCACACATAGGCAAAGGAGGGAGGTCAATGTGCAGCATGTTTCTGCACTAAGTTTGGAAAGAGCCATGAAGGAATCAGACGTGGAGACGTATGCGGTGGTGTGCAAAGGAGTCGACGGTGATGAAGAGGGGACGCCTATTTCAGCTGAGATTTCTGATGTGCTTACCGAATATGCAAATTTGATGCCTGACGAGCTTCCAAAAAAGCTTCCACCAAGGTGTGCGGTGGACCACAGCATTGAGCTTGAACCAGGGAAGGAACCCCCGGCTAAAGCACCGTATCGGTTGTCCGGACCAGAGTTGGAGGAATTGAAACGACAGCTAAAGGAGTTAGATGATGCTGGTTTCATTAGGCCTTCGAGGTCCCCATATGGAGCCCCAATATTATTCCAGTGAAAGAAGGATAGCAATGAGCTAAGGATGTGCTGTGACTACCGTGCATTGAACAAGCAAACGGTGAGAAACAGGTATCCCTTGCCATTGGCTGCAGATTGCTTCGACAAGCTTGCGAAGGCTCAAGTGTTTTCCAAGCTGGACTTGAGGCATGGTTACTATCAAGTACGGATTGCCGAAGGAGACGAGAAGAAGACCACAATCGTAACAAGGTATGGCAGTTTTGAGTTCCTTGTTATGCCGTTTGGGTTATGCAACGCTCCTGCGACATTTTGTACCTTGATAAATGATGTCCTACGACCGTACTTGGACTCGTTCGTGGTGGTATACCTGGATGATATAGTGGTTTACAGTGATAACATGGAGGATCATAAGAAACACTTGGCGATGGTTTTCAAGGCACTGAGGGAGAATCAGTTGTTCTTGAAAAAGTCTAAGTGTGTGTTTGCTCAGACAGAGATACTGTTCCTTGGGCACATCATTGGATAGGGGTACATACGAATGGAGCTAAGTAGGGTAAAGGCTATCGAGGACTGGGTTGAACTGAAGAATGTCCATGATATGAGGGTGTTCCTGGGTATGACCAACTACTAACGGAGGTTTGTAGAAGGTTACTCCAAAGTAACATCGGCACTGACAGACCTACTAAAAAAGGACAAGAAGTGGTGTTGGATAGAGAAATGCCAAAAGGCATTCGATGAGTTGAAAAGAAGGATGGTTACAGCACCGATACTAAAGTTACCTGATTTCGGGAGACCGTTCGAGGTGCACACAGATGCTTCATATTTTGCCATAGGAGGGGTTCTTATGCAAGATGAGCATCCGGTGGCCTATGAGAGTCGGAAGTTGCAGGATAGAGAACGGAGGTATCCGGTCCATGAGAAGGAAATGACTGCAATCATCCATTGTCTTCACATATGGAGGCACTACCTGGTTGGGAAGCCTTTTGTTGTCAAGACTGACAACGTTGCAGCTAGTTATTTTGTATCACAACCGAAGCTTTCGGAAAAGCAAGCTCGGTGGCAAGACTTCTTGGCAGAGTTCGACATGACTATCGATTATCGACCGGGTAGACACAATGCAGTGGCAGATGCCCTTAGCAGGAAGGGGCAGCTTGCAGCATTGGAGGAGGAAGAAGACCGGGCAGCAAGGGGTAGAAGTCTAGTTCAGATATCGGAGGAGATGCAGAATAAGATCAAAGAAAGTGTGGGGACCGATGCTTTGGCGCAAAATATAGTGAAGCAGGTAAAGGAAGGGAAGACACGGAGGCTCTTCCTAAGGGAGGGGTTCCTGTTCTTTGGAAACTGACTCTATGTTCCAAAGTCATCCGGGCTCAGGAGACACCTTTTGAAGGAATGCCATGATTCTCCGTGGGCAGGTCACCCAGGGCAGCGTCGTTCTTTGGCATTATTGGAGAGAGGGTTCTTTTGGGAGAAGATGAGAGAGGATATGGAGGAGTATGTACATACGTGCATCATTTGTCAGCAGGACAAATCGGATAATCAGAGGCAGGGAGGGCTACTACAACCTTTACTAATTCCAGAGAGACCATGGATGAGTGTTTCGATGGACTTCATCACTCAGTTGCCACAGGTGCGAGGGTATAATGGGATTATGGTCGTGGTCGATCGTTTTTCCAAGTATGCTGTCTTTATTCCTACAAAGATACCTTGTGGAGCTGAGCGGACAGCGGAATTGTTCTGTAAGAACATAGTGAAGTATTGGGGAATACCACTGAGTATTGTGTCGGATAGGGATCTGCGATTTACAGGGAGGTTCTGGACCACATTGTTCAAGCCGGTTGGGACAGTGTTGTTGATGAGTTCGAGTTACCATCCGCAGACAGATGGGCAGACCGAGAGGATCAACGCACTGCTGGAGGACTACTTGCGACATTATGTGACAGCTGATCAGAAGAATTGGCCCGAACTCTTGGATATTGCCAAGTTCAGCTACAATATTCAAAAGAGTTCCGCAACGGGGTATAGTCCATTTGAGTTGGTAAATGGACAGATGCCAGTTGCACCACATACTGTGGTAACAGGAGGCTTCTTGAGAAACCCTCATGCGAAGAGGTTCATGAAGGCTTGGGAAGAGACCTTGGAGTTAGCACGGTTGCGCTTGCATGAAGCAGCAAGAAGGATGAAAAAGTATGCTGATCGTGGGAGGCGAGAAGCACACTTTGATGTAGGAGATATGGTGTTTCTCAGAATTACCGGGGAGCAGTTTCAGCCGGCCAAGAGGACGACGAACAAATTGACACGGAAGTACGAGGGGCCATTCCAAGTGAAGAAAAGAGTGGGAGAAGCTACTTAAGAGCTGGAGCTTCCACGCCACATGAACATGAAACACCCAGTTTTTCATGTGAGTCAATTAAAGCGATGTCGACTTGATTCAGACCATCCAGAGAGAGTCGAAACAATGAGAGGACCAGCCGGGATTGTGGACAGACCAGGATTGGAGTTGGAAAAGATTGTGAGTCTCAGAACTACTGGTGTTGGTTGCCACCGACGACGGGAATTTCTTTGTAGGTGGAAAGATGCACCGTAGGAGGAGAGCTAGGAGACGGAGGACTCACTTTGGAGATGGAAGGACAAGATTACAAGGTATGAAAGGAAGTTGAGGAGGAGAGCAAGAATTGTCAGGATGACAATGACTTCGGGCGAGGGAGAATGTGACGACCTGTGGTTCTGCACGGGCGTGCGAGGTGGCGACATGCAACCCCGCCTGGGCGCGCGCCCCTCGGACACATAAAAAACAACAAACTGCGAGCGAACCATGAAGTGCGATAATGCAAAGTAATGGGGAGCTCGCCTATGTATAAGGCAGCTTGCCTTATGTTCAAGCCGACCATTGGAACAAATCATTGTTGGGCGGGCCGACGGTGGATTAGAGCGAATGGTGGCGAGAGGTCATAACTTATGATGTCGGCGTGGATGGATAGACGCTCCATGGGAGCGTATAAACATGGACGAGCTGAGGCTCATTTGGACAACACGAACATTGCTCTCATCATACGAAGGAACAGTGCGCACTTGAGAAGTAGCGCAGCCATTCGTAGCGGATGAGCCCGCCGAGCCGGGCGAAGGGCGAGTTGGGGTTCCAGAAATGCGCAGCTGAACGAACACGGTAACTGCAGTGGGTAAGCCCGCCGAGTCGGGTAAAGGCCAGGGGAAGGCCGAGTTGGAGTTCAGGCGGCATAACAGGTTGGCATTGGTGACCGGGTTGGAGTCGGGCGCGGGTCGTGCAGGGTATACCTGCCCACCCAAATGCTGGGACAGTGCGCACGTTGGTAACCGGTTGTGTGTGGGTTGTGGGTCATGCGCAGGGTGCCCACCCGCCAAGCGACACAGGGTTACACTTCGTATTATTGCGGTGGAGTTCAGTGGACCGTCGTGCGGGCGTGGGCGGACGCCCTCCGATTGGAAACATATTGTGGGTGCGTTGGCGGTGGGTCGTGCACGGGGCGCCCACTCGCCCGATGGCACGAAGTTACATACACATTACAGTTTGGTGGTAGACCACCGTGCGGGCGTGCACGGGCGGACGCCCTCCAGTTGAGGATTATCGTGGGTGTGTTGGCAGTGGGTCGTGCACGGGGCACCCACTCGCCCGACAACACGAAGTCATATTATACTTTGTAAATTGGTTCTCGGTGAGTCTTGGCGGACCGCCGTGCGGGTGTGCACGGGCAGTCGCCCTCCCGAATTGTAACTTTATCATTATAATAAAAAAGATGATTGTTACGGTTCTACTGTGTTGATTATTGTTATGCTGGTTTTATTATCAAGTATTGTTAATGGTTTTAACACGTTAATGTTATAAATTCATAAAGGCTGTGAATTGTTAAGGCGTAGTCCATAAAGTTTATTAATGATGGAATGTCTTAATAACTTAGGCGGTGCCGCACCCACCCAATTAAGAAAAAAAAAGATTGGGGGCGTGACAGGGGGCCTTTTTGGATTTGAATTTTAGAAAAACACCCGCAAAGGAATTGAAGTTTGAGACAATGTTTTTACCCTTGTCCAAAATTGGATGGTCACTTTGAAAAATCGTTTTTCTGAAGAATTCTCATAAGGAGCATTTGAGATGTCAACTTTTATAATGATATCGAAAAATTCCTCACTACTACTTATCTTTACTTTATTTTCTATTTGTCCTCCTTGGTATTTAGGAGAATCACTCTTGAGCTCCAAAAAATTTATGTCGCTTTGCAATTTGGCCTTATTGCACACCACGAGAGAAGGATCCTCCTTAGATATTGTGTAATGATTGGAGTTGGTGCCCTCCCACTATGTTAGTTTTCGGATAACTTTATTAGCCTTATTCTTCCCAACTTTAGGATAATTTCTAACGGAAGATCAGGTCTCATAACAAGATATTCAATGCAAAGAGATGTTTTCGTAATCCAATTTTTACACCCATGAATAATTGAGACCTCTTAGGTTAATTTCAACTAGAAATCCTTTACTAAAGCTTGTTCCCAACAAAATTCAAGCATATGTGGGCTTCAAATAGTATTTTATATCTTTGCATCTACAATAGAATCTATGTAAGACATTACCAATTATAGTCAAGGAAACAAGATTCCACATTTGCAAAGGGAGGTTGAGGAGCCTTACCGAAACCAAAGTAGTTGAAATTGATGCTAAAAGTGAATTAGAGGAAGGAAACCATGGCTAGAAAGAGAGGTTTGTGTTGCCCCATAACCATGCACCAAATTTAGAAATTAGTGCTTGATATTCAACTTTGTCAAAGACTGCGATAAAGAAACCTCTTGCTAGAAGGTATATATTTAGTTCATTAGTCATTAAAGGTTTTTAGTGCTCAAAAATCCAAGAATGGATGTCAATAAGCCTCAATGACATACCATTAAACCTAAAAATTAAGCTCTAAGGAAAACTTAGCCTCACATAGAACCTCAACAACTATTGGGATCAGAATTGTTGGAGCTTCAAGAATATCCATCCCACAAGGATATGAGCTAGAGACAAGATATATTATATAGTGTTACCTAGAGGGTTGACTTCTTAGTGCATACTTAACAATATCACATAAAGAAAGAGAGGGAGCCACTTGGAAAAAACCCTCCTCCCTTTGCGGAAGAAAATGTTTAATCACCAAAAATTTTCATAGCGAGATTGAATAAATCACTCGACAAAGATGCAGAGGAAACATACTTGGCAATGATGGGTTCTAAGGCTGAAGGAAAAAAAGAACGTATTGCTAAGGAGGACAAAGAACTCTTCCACATAACTAATGGATTTCTTCCAACTACCGATAAGGGAAAATATGAAGATTAAGGAGAATAAAAAAATAATGACTCGAATGAAGACAAGAAGCAAGGTGCCATAAGAATCAAATCCACTTGCAAAATACTATGAAAGAAGAAGGGAGTAATTGGCTAGGGTGGAACCCTAATTGGCGCCACATGGGAGCTCTGCATCACCATAGTTGAACCCTTCGTTTATCACCAATGACTATCTTATTTTTATTATTATATGATTGAATATATTATTTATAGTTGACAACGATCAAACTTGGCCAATCCCATAATAATAATAATAAGGTTTGTGAATAATGTTTAATATTTAATAACAATAATAATAAAGTTAGCAACTACTAATATTCATATTGACTTTAAGGTTCACTATATTATTATTATAATATGAGAATATATTATTAAAAATATTATCAACCATAGTCAACCATTATCTACTATTTCTTTTCATGGGGGCATGCTCTCAACTTGCATAGTCATGTTAATAAATGTGGTTGATATATGCTAATGGCAGTTATTTTCCATCTTTCATATACCAATGGCCATATGAGAATATCAACCACATTTATTAATATGATTATGCTAGTATATATTTATACGTGGAGACTTTTCTCTCAAAAAAATTATTGGAAAACATATCACGGTTCCACTCAAACCATTAATCATAAATTCTAAATACAAATGGTCCGGCTTTAAAATAAAATTTGTTCAATTAATGAAGATAGAAAATGAATTTACTTTCATCCGAGGTAATTTTAGTTATATAGTTATAAAGAAATGAACATGGACTTTCTAAATTAAATTCGTAATGGCTTTTAATTCTAAATTCTAGGTGTCTGACCGAGTAGGTGTCAAAAATATAAGTGTAAACTTCACTTTGCAAGTTTTGGGGCATGTGTTGTCTTTTTATATCGATGGGAGTCATTGCACTCGTAGCTAGTGCCATCGTTTTAATTTTTCATTTTAGGAAGGTTGAAAATAAAATTGAAAACATAATCGAACAATTCTTGGATAGAACGCCAACCATCCTCAAGAAAGTTCATAGCCATTATTGAGCTTTGTCATTTTCACGAAACTTTGTAGTCACTATTGAGCTTCATCGTTCTCTCCATGCACAATACATAAATATTCTTGGTATATGGATGTCTTTGGGACTCAAGGTTACATAGCAAGGTTTAGGTTGACCTACAAAAATCTTTCTTCCCAGTAACTCTTACGCCTTGTCTTAGACCTCTTCAGAAAAAAGTATTTCTACTCCCTATGGTCGAACAATTGTGCTGGAGCACTACCAAGAGCATAAAGTGGCACTAAAAAATTTGCATGCTCTATTCGTCCGTTAAAAGGTGTTAGGAACAACCCAGCTAGGCATTTGACTAGAAGCAAGGAAAGACAATTCACTTTATCCACATCTCATTCCTTCTGTGTTGTCTTGGTTACGCCGATAGGTGTGACTTTATATCAGAATAGGCAAGCTAATCACTTTCAATTTTTTTTTATTAGCTGGTCTAAATTGAAAAATGTCAGTGTATTCTTGTAATGGTCACTAAATCAATAAATGAGATTGACTATAATAACTTTTTTGCATGTCTAAAATATATATTTAGACCATACTTAAATTAATTTTTTACAAAATATGATTAAAAATTTATGGAATCCTTAAGACAAATAAAATTTAAGAAAATAAGTAATGCAAAATTTAAAAAAATAAATAATGAACACATGCAGGATCATTTCATTTTGTTACATTAAACTAATGACGCGTTCATCAAAGATGAACAACCCACCGACGGTTTTCCTCAAGTTTGTGAAACACGCATCTTATAGCTCTTCGTATTCTGAAACGTAAGCCTATTCGCATGATAATTTCATTTGGTTACATTAACCTAACGATGCCTGGATCAAAGATGAACAACTGAGCGACGTTTTCCTTAGGTTTGTGAAACGTGCATCAATTCATGGATACGAACTGAGAGCCAATAGGTCCATTTGGGCATGCGGATATTTGTAACAGGGTAGAATTCAGGCACGATCGGCAGTTTAATATGGCTAAATCTCTCCAACACTGCGCTATGTTGTAAATATGCTCTGCGGAAAAATCATTTTAATTGCTATAAAAATCGAGATTTAACCTCATTTCTTCCGCGGATTCCATCAAAATAAAATCAAGTCTTTGCAATGATTGATTTGTAATACTTAGGAGCATGTCATTAATAGCCATGCATTATTTTGAATTGATATTATTTTAGGTTTAAATGAGATTGTAGTGGTGACTGGGTGTTTGTACATGTTGAAAAACAAATGTTGGATTTTTTGTTTGATTGTGGTACAGGAAAAATGGGGAGCGGTGGCGAGGGAACAGTAGTGGAGACGGTTGTAAATAACAATATCCTGCAAACCTCTAGTGAACAGATAATTCGAGCAAGCCTGAATGCTGGAGCCCAAGAAGTTCATGAATTTGATGAAGAAAAGAGTCTTCTGCTGAAGCGCGCTTTGTGTGTAGGAGATGAGAAGAGAATTCATGGAGA
Organism: Pinus taeda; assembly: GCA_000404065.3. Classification (NCBI taxonomy): domain Eukaryota; kingdom Viridiplantae; phylum Streptophyta; class Pinopsida; order Pinales; family Pinaceae; genus Pinus; species Pinus taeda. The sequence continues at coordinate 2,947 of APFE031299071.1, read as the reverse complement.
GTTGCAGAAACAACGACCGCTTAACTTTGTACAACTCGATCCAGATGCTAGGGAATATACACCCATATACTCCCTTCAGCCTCCAGTAATGGTGCCTCCTACTCCCTTTCCTCACTGCAACTTTGTTCATTCCACAATAGGTCACCCTTTAACATATGCTTCATTGCGGCCCTAGCCTACCTGAAACGTGAGACAGTTCTTATGCTTTTGGCAAATATATCTTGGAACTATTTAGAATGATAGATACATTGCCGATTTTTCATGCAGCCCTTGGGAAAGCCGAGGCGGTGGTGTCTGAAGAGGCTTTAGGGGAGAAGCATGCAAACAGGACAGGAGAAACTATGGAGGTTGAATTAAGCTCTCGTGCAGTATTGAAAGGGAAGTCCATTGAAGAATTCGCATCTGAGGGTAAGGATATGAATATATTAAATTTATTTTGAAAGTTGTTTATTCTGCACTGGTTATTGATTAAATGTTTGTGCAATGGGTTGCGGCTCGTGCCGGTGAAATTATGAGAAGTGGTGCATCGTCTACGCGATCTTTATCGGATAGGTTAGGGGCAACAGATTTTGCTAACTCGGGAAAGGCCAAGAAGGGCATGGTTCCTCCGTTTGAACCCCTCTCTATAGAATCGGGGTTATTGGAGTGGAAGGGACCTTTGGAACTGCCGAACTCTGAATTCTGATAGCCCGTACCCGATAACCTTTTCATTCTTCTCTATAAGGGTATGGTTTGGGTCCGGGCTGTCGAAGTTCAGACTTCAGCGGTTCCAAAGGTCCCTTCCAGTCCACTTGTGATTCTTGCTATGCGATAATGGTACGCATCGGGGTTACTTTAATTATTTAATTATTTATGAATTATTTTTAAATTTAAAAAAGAATATATTTACTTTAAATTTAATAAAATCAAATATCTCCATCTGGCAGTATGGGCAACTGTTCCACGCTCTTTGCTTGAAGCCTAAAGACAGAAATCCTGAGTCACATAGGTTTTTCTAGAATGGTATAGCTAGAAAGAAATGGAAGTAATATCAGAAGCAAGGAGACGGATGTAAGTATACAGCCACTCTCGCTATAGCCTATAAGTATATAGCCACTCTCGCTCACACTGCAAATGCTATAAGGATATTAAGACTTTGGGCCACTTCCTCGCTGAGAGGCATTGCTTTCATTCTTATTTTCCTCGTGGCGCAGATATAGAGCTTGCGGTGTGAGAACAAAGAAATGATGAACAACTTCACACGCTTGGGGATTCGAATTTTAGGTCCCTAGATGCTACCATATCTCTAAATATAAAGCTCTATCTCAGTCTTCTATAAGCATAGACATGAATTTATGTGTCTATTGGCATAATTTTTAACTTCCAAATAGTCGTGTTAGTTATATATGAACAAAGATGTTAATCCTGTCCACTGACTTTTCTGACTTGTCAAGACATTTCAGGAAGTGCCATCACTTTGCTCATGTATGGTGCACCAATGTGAGTATAATCATTTTCACTCCATGATTCCAGCGCGTATATTTTAATAGAATACAATTCAACTAGAAATAAACCGCCATACTGGATGTAAAAGTAATTTATTTTCTGGGATATTGATGAACAGTACAACATTCAAGAGTGTGATAGAAAAGAGAACTACGGAGAGCTTCTCGAGGTTACTGTATACAATAGCCCTCTTCAATTGTATTCTGTGATGGTCACCTGTGCGTTGGTGGTGTTTGGGACTATTGTGGTAGCTTCATTTTGTGGTATACATGACCAGAAGCATAAGAAGGTCATTGTAGGAACTGCAGGAATGGTAGAAACTATCATTCTCTACGCTTCGCCATTATTAGTGATTGTAAGCTTTACCCTACTCTGTCTAATATTTATTAAGAAGATAAAAATTTGACTGAGTGAATGAAATTTAAGCATTTGACAAATTGTTTTGCCAGGTTTCAAAAAAAGAGAAAACAGCAGGAATCATGTTAGAACTGTGTTGACATTGATGTGTAACAAAATTTCATTTAGATGAACAAGGTAGAAGATAAAACAAAATTTATAGAGTGGTGGCAGAACTAAACAGCTGATCACATATATAAATTCAGACAATTTCATTAGCCAGCCTCTATTTAATTTAAGGTGAACAAAGCATAATCTTAGGAGTTAATATAGTGTTAAAAATATAAAAATAAAAAATGATTATGTACCGTAAAAAGACATATATCGTGATTTTTTTATTATTATTATTGATTACAATTGTTATATATATGATATAAATTTTTGACTTCTACACGTTTAGATGATAACCTCCAGTAATGGTGCCTCCTGCTCCTTTTCCTCACTACAACTTTGTTCATTCCACAATAGGTCACCCTTCAACATATGCTTCATTGCGGCCCTAGCCTACCTGAAACGTCAGTTTCCTTATGCTTTTGGAAAATATATCTTGGAACAATTTAGAATGATAACGACATTGCCGATTTTCTTACTAAATTGATCGGATTTCATGAAGCTCTTGGGAAAGCCCAGGTGGTGGTGTCTGAAGAGGCTTTAGGGGAGAAGCATGCAAATAGGACAAGAGAAACTATGGAGGTTGAATTGAGCTCTTGTGCAGTATCTAAAGGGAAGTTCATTGAAGAATCCATATCTGAGGGTAAGGAAATGAATATATGAAATTTATTTCGAAAGTTGTTTATTCTGCAATGGTTATTGATTAATTGTTTGTGCAATGGGTTGCAGCTCGTGCCAGTGAAATTATGAAGAGAAGTAGTGTATCGTCTGCGGGATCTTTATCGGATAGATTAGGGGCAACGGCTGCTGCTAACTCAGGAAAGGCCAAGAAGGGCATGGTTCTTCAGTTTGAACCTCTCTCTATAGCATCAGGGTTATTGGAGTGGAAGGGACCTTTGGAACTGCCAAAGTCCAAACTCTGAAAGCCGGGATCTAATAACTTTTCCATTCTTCT
>APFE031299069.1:0-15907 GCA_000404065.3 Pinus taeda | reverse complement strand
CCTGTTCCGTCAGACTGTGAGCCAACATGTCAGACCAGTTGCATGCTTTGCCTTCACTGGCCAGTTGGTCCAATGCGATCACCCAACTCACTGGGAAGGTCTCCGTGCTCTCTTGGCCGTACAAGCGGCATGCAAAAATGACCAAGTATTGATATACCTTCTGTAGTATCTTCGTCTTGTAAATCTGGTTGGGTTTCATCCTGAACTTGGCTAGCTGCTTCACCCAGTTCTTCAAGATATCCTTGGAGTTTGCATTGCTGTTGGGTATGCTGAAGAGTGTCTCCATGGTGATCACTCGCTTTAGCAAGTGGTACATCTGCTGATAGTCCTATTCCCTGAAGGTAGAAATCTCTATTTCGCTGACACTTCTTAACACCATCATCTGGGGATCAATGTGCGAGACGATCCAATGTATCATGTCCGTGCATGGAAAAGCGGGATACCTGCATGCAATCCGGTACAAGCTAGACTTGTGAATGTTCACATAGAATTTGTGGTATTCAAGATTTTCCTCAAATGTGCTTGAGAATGCATCATTGATCTCCTGCCATTTCAGTTTGATGTCTTTGTCTACGATCAACTTGGTTTCTTCATAAATCGACAAACTCATAGACACTCACTTAACTGCTTCTCCAGTTGTACTTCCATCGGTGTCCTTTAACCCTACTCTCTTGGAGGCCATTAATCCTCAATTGCTAAGACATGGACGAACACCTACTATATCTGGATACATGGCGACATGCATGGCAAGAAATTTATTAGTTAAAACCAAAGTAAATGTGAGGACTAACATGCAACATACTCGGGAGATTGATGGAAAGGATGTGCAATTTTCACCTGGAGGCTGGGAGACTGATTGTCGGAACTATGTAAAAGGAATTCCGGACTATCGGGAGGCTAGTTGATTGTTGGAATTTTGCAATGTGCAATCCAGGCTGACCTATTGGGTGTTGAGATTGTGCAATGCACAATTTTAGTTGGCAAGTCATGCAGGCCCAGGGAATGCATTGCACAATTTTCTGGGCCAACAGACACTGCCTCTCAGAATTGCACAAAGCAAGTCTGGAGGACACTGTTTATCCATATTTGCACATTTTCTCGGAGGAAGGCAGAGTCTTCCCTCTCAGAAATGCGCAATGTTGTCCGGGAAAGGCAGAGTCAGGGCCAAGGTTGCCCAGACCCGCCGACGGGTGACTAAAAACAAATGAAGATCTGAATGCATGACGAAACTAAGTGTAGGCAAGAGTGAATGATCATGCATGGAAACAACGAATGCAAGATTCAAAATGGGAAAGCATGCATGTGTGTGAAACGAGTCGCCAAATCAGTGACCATATGTGCAAAACAGTGGCATGCATGCGGCAGTAGTGAGATGCAAATGAAAACTGAAATGGTGCTTGTACAAGCTAACATGCATGAAAACGACAACAAATGTTCATAGAAATCAAACAGACAACAATCACACAAGACAAAACACAAAAAGCGACATAAATGTTGCAAAAGACAAGTAAAGCAAACTTGCCCGGAAATAACTGAGTTGGATGTGCCGAAGATTCGTAGATGTATTGTTGGATGTCAGATCTCCAATATTGATGTGAAGAATGAGCTCTGAAGCGTTGAATAAATAAGTTTGAGGCTTATGACATGCATGCCACAAATCTAGGAAAAAGAGACACTTGGAGGAAAGTTTCTAAAACGATCTTTGCATGTAATCTCCAGTTGCTAAAAATAGATCCCTAAAATCTAGGGTTGCATGTTTCATTTTGCTATTTCAGGAAAAGTTAGCCCATGCATGAAAATCAAGTTTTTTGGGTCCCTGGTGGAACTGGTCAATCAGAAGGCACATGGAACAACCTGCTAGACTGAGAGAGGGATTTGTGCAATTTCTAAGAGGAGTTGGGTTGGTTGTCCCAAAGGAATTGCGCAATTTCTAGGGGGAGCAGGGGAATGCTTCCCAGAATTACACAATTTCTAGGCTGAGTTGCAATGCTAGGCCAAATTGCGCAGTTTTTTCAAGGAAGCCTATTTGATTGCAATGCACGATTTTTGAGCCCAAGAGACTGCCCAACAATTTTGCGCAATTTCGGGAGGGAGGGATGGTTCCCCTCCAGAATTGCGCAATTTTCTGAGGGAGCTACTCAACCAACAACTAGCTTAAGTCTGGAATGACAACCTATGAGGAGCGTGAAGCAAACTGACATGCATAGGCTGGCAAGCTATTGAAAAACCATTGAAGCCTATGTACTTGACAGTGCAAGACATGTTGCTAGGATGGTTGGTAGGGAGGCTCCAAAACAAAGTTAAGGATAAATTTTGGAGGGTGGTTGTAACGGCTACAACAAATACCAAAATGGTCCATGCAATTGATCAAATCAATTTGCATAAACGGGCAGGAGAAATGATCTATTCAACACTGACAAGTTCATCCATGGTTGCTTCAAAACTGTAGGTCTCCTTGAATAATATGCATTTGTAGCTAAATATAGAGCGAATGTCATCTTTGGCCAAACACACAAGAACTAAAGCTTTGGAAGATTTAGTGATGAAGCTAGGATATGATCATAGTAACATAAAAGCAGTCGAGGAGATAATTAAAAATAAAGATGTAGATATTCAAGATCTAAGGAAAAATCTTCCAAACACAGAGCACCCTCAGGCCAAAGAAGTAACTAACCTGGAGATAGGAAAAGAAAAGTTGTTCAAACTAATAGTTGAACAAAACTCAAATTCAGAAAATGGAGACAGACATGGAGGCACTATTAAAGGAGAAGGAACACCAAGAAACAAAAACATCCACTACAGATTCTTCTGAAAAGCTAGTCCAAACTTTGGGAGAACTATCAATAACAAATAAGGAGAAAGAGAGGTTGATGAAAACACTGACAAAGATGGAGGAAAACAAGATCAATGCTGATAATGAATATCTAGCAGAGGTAGGGATGAATTTCAAATTGACTCAACAAATTGAAAAATATGAGAATCAATATTTGAAAACTCAAATGTTGGCAGAGGCCAAGCAGAGCATATGGCATAATATTAATGCCAATATTACAGAATTGTGGCCATCGTTTCAAAATATTTTTGAGGAGGAGGAGCTAGTACATAGAGTCAGAGCAGTAGTTGAGTAAACTAAAGTTGAGATTGAGCATAGACTAGGGGAAGCACACAAAATTATTAATATGTTGAACTCCAAAACTAGAGAACATAGTTATCGATCAAATGACAACTATTACCTCAAAACGGGTACTCGAGCCCAAAAATCGCAAAAAAACATGAAAAAGCAACCAAAAAATAAAAAGTGTTGATTTAGCATCACCATTTTTTTCAGAGTAAAGTTTCAATATTTTTTAAAAATAATAGTAAAAAACAATAAAAGCCATTTTGTTTGGTGCAAAAAACCCCTTGAAATCGAAAAATGTTGATGCTGGAATAATTTTTTATTTTTTATTTATTTTTTTAATTTATTTTTATTTTTTATTTTTTATTTTAATTTATTTATTTTATTTTATTTTTATTTTTTATTTTTTATTTATTTATTTTTTATTTTTTTATTTTTTCAGGGTACATTTTCAACATTTTTTAATAATGACGTTAAAAACAAAATATCGTGACTCTAAATTTTTTTAAATTTCCAATGATTTTCAAGCATGACATTAACGATAAAATATCACATCTTTGAAAAGCCTTAAAATTCCTACGATTTTTAAGCATGACATTAAATTTAAAATATCACTTCTTTGAAAAACCTTAAAATTCCAACAAGTTTCAAGCATGGTGCTAAGAAAAAATATTTATAATTGTTTTCAACCATAACATTAAAGATAAAATATCACGACTTGGAAAAACATTAAAATCTTGACAATTTTTCAACCATGGAATTGAAACCAAAGATTATGACTACAAAACAATCTTAAATTTTCAAAATATTTCAAACATGACATTATGGAAAAATTTTATGACTAAAAAAACTTTAAAAATGAACACCTGAATGAAAGAGTTATGTAGAAATTTTGAATAATTTAACACATATTTAATGGAGATTATCCTGATCATGTACTATTGCGGAAAACATACACAATACATAAGCTCCTCTACGTTGATCATCAATATAGCAGCATCAATACCAATAAAACATCAAGAGCATTCACACATTAACACAGTATGTATCCCGGGGAAAGCATCTCGCTAAAAACCCCAACTATCTGTATATTAATGATTGAGTCATGTAACATTACACCGCATAATACTTCTCACAAGTATCTCCACCCTGTTACACATAATACAGCTCAGATCTGAATCAATCACTGGCTCAAATCTCTTCCGTTGCTTGCCTACCTCCGCTGCTCAATACCTGCACAAGAACCGGTGATAGTTCCAAGGCAACCACGTCTTTCCTTGGCTAAATCACGTGAGCACAAGCTACAATGTGGGAAAACTCATTGGCATACTCAATCCCCTGATTTGTGCAAGATCTGGTGCACAACTATAGTCACAACTGATAGCAATCTGATTCTCTAACACCTGTCTCTGCTGAACTGAACATGCACTGACATGCAACTGAGTTAACTGATGTATTCATTAGTTGTATTATGAGTTAATAACTTGTGAATTAATTATAACTAATTCACCCAACTCATCTCTAGTCTATTGGCCAGTTAGACTAAATACAACCAGTTTAACAAAGCTAAATTGAACACAACTCCATCAACTGCACCTCCAGTCCACTAAACTCAACTCACTTGAGTTCTAACTGAAGTCATGCATGCAACAACTCAACTGACTCATAATAAAAGCGTATTTCCTTCTGACAGCTGCATTTGCCACCTCTGTAGCTCAAACTGAAGTGCTCCAAGAGAATAAGACAAAGTTTATAGTCTAAATACTATTATGAGCTAATAATATTTGACTGCTCTATAATTAGACTTGACAGTGTCACCGCTGTTGTCTAAAAATAGAAGTCCATCTATTTTTTCCAACTTGACCAATCATCCATAAACAGCATCCTGCAACTCATAGACATGATCCATATGTCTAAAAATAGACATAGCCTAAAAATAGACTTGTGCCAAAAATAACCTGTGGGCACACTTAGTGAAGGCGACTCTTTTCACTAAGCTCCATCATCTTGTTGCAATCTCAACACATTGTAATTGTATATCTTGGTACTTTCACTAATATATGAAGCTCTTAGAGCCAATGCACCTTCATTCATATGTTGTGAATGATTGTGAGACTATTCTTTCATTGTTTGTGGTGTATGTTTATGTTTACACATATGAATGAAAATGAAATATTTCATTGGCTTTGGTATGTATCCTATTGAATGTGCAATGTTACTTGCTTTTTATGTCGTTGTTATCTTGTGAAAAAATTGTAGGTTAATCAATGTTTCTTTCATGCTCTTTTGTGGCTCTTTTAGGATAATACTACTACTTTTCTTTTAGAGACAGACTCTCTCTTTTCCCTTAAGTGAAAGTACCTTTTATGCATTGCAATTGTATGCCTCACATTGTCAACTTGCCTGTTTCAAAGATTGTTTCTATGATCTCTTATGTTGATAATTGCAACCAAGGAAAATTCCTAAGGATAATGGCAACTGAGCTTGTTTCTCGGTTGGTTCTCCTACTCCAAACGATGTGAGGTATAGTTGGGATTTCATATGGGGGAGACCCCCTACGTCGGCGAACTTCCAACACCATCAACACATTCTTCATGAGCTCCACATTAGCAGTCTCATTTTTCTAGGAGACTATGCCTTGCTAATTAACCAACTAGTCAAATTCACAAGTCTGAATATGCTAAACTCGGTCAAATCATAACCTACATCCAAACTCAACTAGCGCATATGGGAGGGGCCTCCTTTTATCATGTCTTAAGAGGCAACAACAAAGAAGATAATCACCACACAAATATAGCTTATCAGGGACCCCAATAAGAGGCAAGAATAAACTCAGAAGTTGAGACAATTCCCATCCCTTAACCATGAGTATTGATGTCAACCCATATTTGGAACTTGTCTTGCCTTCCATAGGTTCTAAGTTTGCACCAACATCCAAAGTTGGCAAATTCAGTGATCATGATCATGAAAGGACATTCTGGAGTCAAATCTGCCCCCTCTCAAAAGATCCTCCCATCTGTGAAGGAAGATATGCACAGGCTAAATATCCATCTCTGTCTTTACTTACAATTATGTGCAAATATTCTTATCCCTCGAGCCCCCCACACCATTTGAATAATCAAGTTGATATTCTATTTAATCCAACCCCTCACCCACATTCTATATCCCACTCTTTGCTTCAAATCTGCCTTCCCTCAACCCTTTGTTATCCTTTGTCTTTATGTCATTCATTACTTGTGACATTATTGTAATGGATTATTCAAGATCCTCCAAATCCCACTGCATTGGCTGTGAAAGACTCAAATTCGAGTTGACACGAACTAAGGAATTACAAAAACAATGGAACAAACAGTGTGAGCAAGTTGTTAACTCTGATATTGACAACTTGCAAGATGATGCAACATCAATCAGAGAGGCGCTCAGCCAGAAAAATCAACGTTGCAGGCACATTGAAAAAGCGACCCTTTCTCTCCAAGAAGTCATTAATGCCCACCATTGTCGCATTGGAACTCTATAACAATGAGTCTTGTTGCTGGAAAGGAAATTTGAAAAACTCATACACTCAAACAATAGAGAGCAGACCCAAGCCATGACAGTAAAAAAAAAAAAAAAAAAAAAAAAAAAAAAAAAAAAAAAAAAAAAATAATAATAATAATAAAAAAATAAAATCTATCAACCCATCCTAACAAGAACAAGTGAATGTGAACAATGCAAAAGCGTCACCAGTCCTCAGAGCATTTTTGTATTAAGCAATAAAGTGCAAATATGTATTTCTCATCTACCAGTTTGTAAGTGTTGACTTTTTGGTAGCATTAAATGTGCTCTAGCTTTGAAATTTTTTGGAGCGGCTAGAACATATGAGATCTCCAAGACCCAGAAATCGTTTGGTGAAATTCCACCTGGATTGTATTTTATTAAAATAATTAATATTTTTAATGGGGTTCCTAAGTCTCAACTTAGGAAATTTAAAATATTAATGGGTATTAATGAAAATATGGGTGAGAAGCTTCTAAGAGACGAGGATAAAGTCTAATTTAATATTAGCCATTGGTTAGAGATTAGATCACGACTGTTGATATCTCAACAGGAAAAGTATAAATGAAGGTTTGAGAGTCATTTGGAGACACACCGAGCAAATACTCAGTAACTTGAGGGAAATCAATTCTAAAGAAGGAAGTGTTCGATTTCAGAGGGAGAGTTGCATGGTGAAGGAAGAGGAGGGTATCAACATTAGTCGAAGAATGAGGTGGAAGGGACACAGTGCATCAGAGGGATAACCCAGAGGGTCAGCTCAGAGAAGCAACACAACAAGGGGCACAGTCCTCACGTAGAGATGATGCAGAGGTGATGTAGTGGAGGTTGGGGGGTCTCTTGGGTGTCAGAATTTCTCCAAAGGGTGGAGGAAAATTATCTCAAGTGTTTTCTCAAATGTTTATCTATGTTTTGAAAATCATTCCTTGTAAAGAGATTATTGCTAAAGAATAATAAATAAACCCTCATCTGCTGCATTGGTTTTCCCGCATTGGGTTTTTCTGGGGACGATTGTCCAAAAATAATTGTGTTGATATGATTGATTCTTGTGCTTGTATTTCACTGTTCTTTTCTCTATGCTATTATGTGACAACTGCAGTAGAATTTACTTTGATGTTTACTGAAGGGTTTTGTAAATAACTTATTGTGGAAAATAAGTAGGAGAAATAATTCAGTTACTGCAGTAGAATTTCATTTTAGAAATTTTCACAGTAAGATGCTATACTAGTAGCGAAATAGGAATAGATGAAATTTATATAGTATGTAGAAGTCACATAGTGGGAACTCTTCCATTGGACTTGCCATTTTCCTTTGCATTTATGTATCTAGGCTTTAAAGCCTCACTTTAATTTTGGAATTCATACAAGAAATCGTTTATGTCATAAACAAAAAAGTTGTGTTGAAAATATTATGATATCATCCTTTTAATTCAATTAAACTTATCATATACTTACAATTAGTGAAATCACATACCCCTGATGGGGGTGCCTCATCTAGTACCTAAGCGCACTACGACAGGTATGAATGACAAGGTTTGGATAGAGGGACAACTAGAAATCAACTTGCCTGATGTGTCATCACACTAGCGAGATTGAGGAGTGCCAATTCATTTCATTGAAGTGGCCTCAAGTGAGCTCTCACTTGAGTAGTTAACCACCCTAGTGTGTTCACTTTGCAATGAAATCATTGAAGGGAATGTACGTTTACTGATTTAATGTTGTTGCAACATAGCTTGTGGTATTTACTAGACATATTCGAGAATGTTTCACTTGCCAAGGAGGATTTATGTTGCACTTCTTATCGATTTTAGTGTGATACAAGAAAAAATATTTGGGTGTCGTGCAATTGTTCTTGAGCGAAGTAAAGGATAAGGCCCTCCTAACATGATCCTTTTTCCTCTAGTTACATTGTTTGCCTACCTACAAACAACCTTCACCAACCTTACAAGTCATGGAGAAAGCGACATTAAGGGTATAATATGTGTAGCCCTCAAACAACCTACACTCCTCAACAACATATACACTTTAGTACATTGCAACTCTATGATTTTTTATTCTTTCTCTTGTATATGGTTGGATTTCAGGCACTTGGTGTTTGATATTTGCAAAACTGTTGACCTGTCTCCTATCATCTATGCTCTACCAGAGCATCTCCCTCTCACCCATGCCTCTTCCCGTGGTCACCTCTTTTGAACACCCTCCATCTACTTCTCCCCCTTTCATCAACCATCTTCCCTTATTCCTTCAAATACGATTGTGACTCCTCTTCAAAAATCTTGATGCCTAGATAGAGGGCTCACTTGAGAATGGTTGTTGTGGGCTAAGGTACAAACATCAACACCCAAGCTCAAGGCCAAGCCCAAGACTCTATGGAATGATACCGCATACACACTCTATTGGCGATATAACATGAGATTTCATACATTAAGCAAAAATTGGTTGATGAAGAAATGACCTATTGTATTCAAATATCACAATGGAAGTGGAGAACTTGGTTCTGGACTTGGGAACTCTAAGCCACGACACATCTAATATCTACACACAATTGATTTATATTAGCATGTTAAGTATATAGTGGGTAAAGTGTTATTCTACCACAACGAATGTAGAGATGAGTTCCTCCCTTGCATGGAGGATCTCCATTTTCTTTATTTGATCATGTATGAAAGAATGCAAAGAATAAAAGCAACCCTATTTTGTGACAAGAGCTACCACCTCCTAGCCAACCTGCCCCCCCAATCCAGTTGTTTAGTCTCATGATCTTTCCTTGGCATGATTCCACTGGTAGTAAGATTACTAGTTGATATCATTTCTATTATATGTGTCCTTTGTTTTAAAGTCTATATGCATTTCATGGCTTCCACAACCAATTTTTGTAATTTTTACATTGATGAGCTTGACTACCACCAACTTCATATATTTATTTTGAAACACTTTAGCTTGAACCTTTATTAGTGTTCTTGGTTTGATTTCCGTGTAGGAAGATCAAGACTTATTAAGGTTTCAATCTACAATGTGCATTGTACATATTGTTGGGTAATTTAATTGTGAGTTAAATTACTTAGAATTGAATTATTAATCCAAGTTTGCACAACATATGTTAGGAATCAACTTTGAATTTAAGAGTAAATTAACCTATTGAAATTATTACAAGACTAAAATAAAACATATTCATGAAAAATGTCTAAGGTGAGTATGCACACACTTTCTTTTTCAAAAGTATCAAATTCAGAACTTGAAAAGCAATATTTTAATCTATGAAATTGAAATGAAAATTGACATGAAAGTAAACTTACTCTATTGAAATGAAAATAAATCTATTTTAGTGACATGAAAGTAAATCTATCTTATCAACAATAAAATAAATCTATTCTAATGACTTGAAAGTAAATTTAATCTAAAAAACAACAAATCCTATACTAAGAAAGCATTGAATTATTAAACTATGAAATTTGAAGGTAACCTATCCTAAAAGCAGTGAGAGATCAATTGAAATTACTAATGTGTGCATTGTCAAATTAGAATCATCCATGACTATCTATGAATCTAAAAGCAAACAAATTGAAATGCAATGAATCTTTAACATGAATTGGAAAGCAATGAATCTATGAAATGAAAGCAATGAGGCTTAACCTGCAAAAGAACATAAATGAAATGAGAAACAAAACATCTAATCAAAAGACTTGAAATAAACATTGTAGAAAAAGAAACTAATCTATCTTGCAGTATTGAAACATTAAAATACACTCATACTCATGAGGTGGCCATTCTGAAGTGCACAAGAGGTAGAAAGTTTAGGAATCTATTGATCAAACAAAATATCTCATCATGAAGGCATAACCATACTCAAAGGATTGTATTCATAACATCAATAGTATTCATAACATGAAACATAAGCATAGCCAATATTTAACATTCCAAAAATCAAGCATAAGCATAACTTTTTCATTCCCAAACTTAACACACCTTTTGAGAGGAGAAGACACTTCTACTTATACAAAAAGTGAGATAACTGATTCATAAATGTAGATCCACAAATCTCTCATAGATCCACAAATATATTATGTGATTACAACCATGAGTTAACATCTAACAACTAGCATCTCTTCACATCCTTTCACAAATATCTCTTAGTTTTGATAGGAGACACTTATGAAAAATTCCATGATTCTTCTCCATGAAATGTGCTTGAAAAGTGATCCCAAATCTTCCTAAAATATTCAAGAGTTTGAAGAGGAAATTGGAATTTGAGACTAGAGGCCAAATATGATTATGTGGGAATCTCCAAATAGGCCTACACACATCACAAAACTCATCCAACTTTTCTATATAAGTGAATACATGTTATTTTTCTAATATTTAACCATAAATTCACTTTAAATACCAAGATAAATGTATTAGGAAATAATATGTCTAAACTCATATTTAATCATGAAGATGGTCTTAGTGTGTGGTTATGGAGTTGTGGAATATGGTAAATACTAAAGGAAAATGAAGGAAAAAAGGGTGAAATGGATGATAATTTGGAGACCTAAAATTCCCCCCAGCTGAAGATGTTGCATGTACTCATGCAACTTTGTATTAATTGTCATGGATTGAAGTCATCTTATTTTTTGTAGCCTTGAGGTGTGCAAGATTTGTCAACAAGTCATTTTTGTGACTTTGAGATCACCTTAAAGACTTGTAAAGTTTTCTTCAATTATTTCTTTTCTCAAGAGCTTGCTATTATTGCGAGTCTACTTTTTTTAAAAGATATTTAAGTGGAAACTTTTGCAGTTGGTTCTTATGTGGAAACCATGAATACTTCAAGTGTTGGTTCTTGTGTGACAACACTTTTCTTTTATTTTTTTTCTTGTTGCTGCCAAGAATACTTAAAAATGCATTCAAAATGAAGACCCAATCATATACATCAATCAATCCTCGCTGATAATTTGAATATTTTCAAAACATATCCATCTTTAGACAACCAAAAATAGCAACAACATTTAGTTGGGAGAAGCATGTTAGTCAAGAATGTATGAGGTTATGGACTATGGAAATGAAAAATGGTAATGAATATCCTCCCCCAATTGAAGGTGTTTTTTGTCTTTCAAAAAGGGAGGAAGGTAATGTTACATGGGAAATTTTGCAAATACATATCTCTTCATTTAAGGAATTAATGAATAAAGATTAGAAAATAACATACCTTCACCTACATGAAAATCTAATGAGCTATGCATCTATGAGATCTTGGTTGTTACCGAACGTGAAGTGAAAGAATTTGATCTGCTTCTTCATCTCTTAGTTATATGAATAGTGGATGAAATTTGAAATTGGAATCTTTGTGCCTTCTTATTATTGGAATTGGTGTTGAATTCTGAAACTAAATCTTGATTTATTGGAACATTGTTGCAAGCTACTGAAATCATATAGTCTTCATTCATATCTGCAACGTGGCATAATTCTTATCTATGTGAATAAATTTTGTTGATGTCAAACATAGAAAGAAATTGTTGAATTATTGGCCATTAATGAATGTCGTTAACCAACACGAGACTGCTCACCATTAATGTCAATGAGAGTTAAGATGCCCAAGTACATCTTACTAGGTACGAATAATTGAGTTGAAGTCGAGTCACCCATAAGATCCAACAACAGGGGAAATTGATGTATTCCTATTGTTTATTGGTGAGAGAACTTGCCATTAAGGCATGCAAGCCTCAAGGTGCTAAAAATATCTTTATTCCTGAACCCAGATAATGTGTTGAAGTCGATGGGTCAAGACTTGTTAGAAGGAGGGCCTTAATGAATCCCCCATCATCTAATCTGAGATTAAAGTAATAATGTAGAAGACAACAAACGAAATATTTGCACTTATCAAGCAGAATTTATTTGGAAAAAAAGAAGAGGTTAACTCAACATTTAAGTGATCCGAATGACTTTATTCATGGATGAAATGTAAGTGAGGTAGGAAAGTATGAAACTTGCAAAGGGAAAATGGTTTTGAAGCCATGCTCTAGTAGTAGGCATATGGAAATGTTATGGACTTCAATCATGGATGGGCAATAAGCTTAAAAGGAGGAAAATGAATGAGTAGTAATGGAAAAATTGGTATTTGAGAGGTTTGATAACAATGGGAGACATGGAAGTGATCTGAGATGGACTTTCACTTGACTTCTTTGCGATTCCATTGAAACATACTCCTAAAAATAAGTTGGTTTTTTAGTGTCACTTGTGCATAAATTGACCTTCTTTTATCATCCTAGAACCTGCAAAAACTTAGCATTGATATGCAAATAAAACGTAAGACTATCTAGAGAGAGAGGTGATCAATTTCTCTTCATTTGATATATACACAATTTTTTTTTACAAATAGTTCTAATAAAACAAATTCAAGGAAGATAAATAAAAAATGAAATGCAATTTTTACTTGTCAGTAAGTGTTACCTTAGATTACATGTCAGTTTTTTGTTGATAATTTCTTCATCTATATCCGATTTGAGAGATTAAAAAACTAGGTTAAAGCAAATTCATTTTAGAAAGATGTTTTAATGATCTGATGATGTTTTTGAAGTCCAATCACCACAAAAAATGACATTTTTTTATTATTATCTCAAATGCCGATGAAAATAACTTGATGATGTAGAGCTCGTTGAGATATTTCAAATGGTTCTTGAATCACCTCAAACAAACATCGTATGAGAAAGTTATGCATGTCTGAAGTTTTGCAAAACAGGGAAAAAAATGTTGTGTAGGGGCGCCATGTGGCAATACCAGAAGATGCCATGTGGGATGTACAAATGCTGATGTGGCAAATGACATGGCAACTAAAGTTGCTGGGTGGACCAATAGCATGCTTTCACATGGACCAATCCTAGGTCACCATGTGGCAACAGAAATTTGACGAATGTTGCATTATTAATGAATGGTCTTTGTTGGATTTGAACTCATGACTTGCTCTATACAAATATATCAACTTACTATTAAGCCACAAGCATGTTCTATGTAAATAAAACATTACAAACTTTATTTAAATTTTAAAGAATTAACCCTGCGACAAAATGTCAAATGTCATGACAAATTGGTAAGGAAACGACGAGCCGGATTCGATATTTTTGGCTAATTAACTAACTTTCCGAGTTTTAGACTATATGCGTTGCTTTTTTTTAACCACATGGTGAATCGGTAACTACCAATCCTAATCTATGGGAGACCCAGGGTCAATCCTCATAGCTACCACTGTTGACACCTAATCCTTGTGATTGGGTGAATTATTGTAAATAGATAAATAGGAAATATGAACAGTCATCGGGAGACGAACTGAATAGTCTCTCCCTCATGTATATAATGAGGACCTACCTGATGGAATAATACAGTCAATTTATTTCTGCCCTATGGAGTTACTGCTTGGCCTGACATGGTATCAGATCCAACTCCTTTTTTAGCTCTTATGCTCCTTGTAACTCCTCTGTCTGCCATATTCCTTTACCTGCGCCCTCTGTTTGCCATATTCCATTATCTACTCTCTGTCTGCCAGAAGGCGACTGTCCATAAATGTTTACTGTTCTGACATGGTAACAGAAGTGTTGTTCTGACATGGTAACAGAAGTGCTGTCTTGACACGGTTATTCTCGCTACGGTTTTCCTGTAGGCAAAAAAAAACTCAATCCTGCAAAATCCCAAGAATATCATCCTCTCGATACAAGTGGTAATATTTTTCTGCAAGTTTTACTTCTGTGCCACCATATTCAGGAAGAAGAACATGGTCACCCTCCTTGACACTAACAGGAATAATGTTTCCACCCTTGCTATGAAAACCAGGCACAACTGATATGACCTTTCCTGAGTTCAACTTGCCAGTTCTCTTCGAAAGCAAAATGCCGCCAGCGGTCTTGCTCGGAGCAACAACGTTCTCTATCAAAACCCGGTTAAGCAAGGGGATAAGCTTCTTTGCCATTGGTTTGATACTGTAAGGGAAGAAACCCTTATGGCGAGAGGCCTTTTATATAGAAACGCTGCAATTGCATAATCCTTCTGCCTCCTCTTTCACACAGGCAGCGCACAACATTCGGCGTCTGTGGAGACTTGCGTTCGAATGCCAGTGTTGTTCATTGACTTTGTGTGGTTAAATGAGACAAGGCGCATCCAAAGAGGCCGAGCTCCCGACAGAAGAAGCCCTGCCACTGCATGATCTTAAGAGACCATGCACCACTACTCCTCTCCCATGGGAAATCATCATGCCTACGTGATTCATTGTATGGTAACGCGTGCTTCACGTATATTACATTACCATTGGAGCATTTAAAACGTTGAAGTGATATGTAATATGTAATATTTGAATGTAATGGGCATATATTACATTACCATTGGAGCATTTAAAACGTTGAAGTGATATGTGATATGTAATATTTGAATGTAATGGGCATATATTACATTACCATTGGAGCATTTAAAACGTTGAAGTGATATGTAATATGTAATATTTGAATGTAATGCTGGATGCATTTATATTTAACATTGGAGGCATTTGAAGAAAATACGTTTGGAGAAAATATGTTGCATAAAGTTGGAGCGTGAGGTATTGATGTACATATTGGTATATGAGGAAGAGATTTGAAATCTTTTGAGAATGCCCCTTTGAGTACAATTTTACAGTATATTGGCAGAACTATTTTTCTATCATCAGAAGTATTTTTTTTTTACAGAATGCATTCGATCATATCCATGGTGGGAATAGTTCTCACTGGCAAGGAGAATTATCTTGAATGGTCCTGGATGATAAAACACACCCTCATTTTCAATGAGTTGTGGAAAGGAGTGTGTGTCGGAGAAGGAGACAATGACCCTGTATAACCTACCTCAGACAAAGAGCTCGTCATTTGGGAAAACAAAAACAACAAAGCTTGTGCATTAATCGCAACATCTATAAATGAAGAGGTGATTCGCCATATTTCGTCATATTCAACTGCCTTTGAAGCCTTACAAAAGCTGAAAGAACTCTATGACTCACATTCTACACTTGAAGTTGTTCAACTCATGATTAAATTCTTCACTCTTGAACTGCAAAATAATGATCCTCTTGCTCTTGCATCTGAAGTAAAGTCTATAATGCATGATATCAAATCCACTAAGGTTGAATTGGATATTCCTCTTACCATTTTTCTCAAGGCACTTTATCCTACTTACTCCAATTATCTTGAGTCATTGCAAGCAAATGGAAATCTCAAAGATATAACCTTTGACTCTCTTGTGAAAAAGTTTGCTGAAAGAGAGAAAGCTT
>APFE031299059.1:122800-136027 GCA_000404065.3 Pinus taeda | reverse complement strand
AACAAATGCTACACGCAGGTCCCTAGTTGTTAATTAACAAGTGGGTAAGAGAAACCTACTTGGATTCCATTGGCTATGTTTGCCCGAAGAGATTGATCCTCTCGCTCCTTCGCTCCAGCACGATCACAATTCTCCGCTATCCTCGCGGACGAACACCTGCACAAGCAAAGAGAGAGCAAACAAGGGCGTAAAATCTACTAACAACAACTATGTATCAGTCAGGAAGGATACAATTTACATCAATCATTCATTGGGCAGATGGAAATGGAACCATAAGAGTAGTCATCTATCTTTATTAATCAGAAAGTAGAGTAAGGTACAACGGAAGTCCTGACACTGAGTCCTTCTCTAGAGGGTCCAGCCAGCATGTCTTCCAAGCATTCACCTTTGAAGCAAATCTCCCAAGTCAAAGAGGTCTCTCTTTCACATACAAGGCAACAAGCTCATGACCTTCCTCAAGCTCAAAGCAATCCTCACACAACACACCAAATGCCTACAAAGAGCAGCACTAATGCACTAAGAATTCCTCAATCAAAGTCTATATGTTCCAACTAGCTGCTCATGGGCTGCTCATGGCAATGGAGGAGGTTTATAAAGGAGAAGGAGTCTCCTTGAATAGGTAAAGGATGAGCTTTCCCCCAAGATAAGTGGATGGTCAGTTGAACAGACATGCCAGAGGAAGGATGGCGACCTCAACAATGCTAACAACCAAGTCTGGAGGGATCTGGAAGGTTGGTTGTTAGAACAAATTCGCCCAAACAGGATCAGCGCGGGTGAAACACTGAGCTGGCGCGCTGACATCGCAGATCAACTACAGAGGAGGTCTGGTCAGCGCTCAACAGGACAAACGGAGGGTGCGTTGTCCGTAAAATGGGACCAGCGTGGAAAAGACGTGTGCTTCCGCGCTGGTAGCACAACAGTAACACTGGCCTCCGCCTGTCAGCGCGGTTATTAAATAAACAGGCGCGATGATCCATTTAACTTAGGCAAAGAGGGTTTTTTAGCCATTTTGAGGAGCATGAGCATAGGTGAATGTGGTTTCACAACACAGTAGGGAGACTGACATGATGACAGTGACATTTTACTGTGTAACAGTCCAACAAATGAAGCAACGATGGAGTTGCTACAATCATTCTCCAAGTGGGAGATTGTTGTGTGTGGAGCATGATTGTTCAGAGGTCTTTGTTTCAGCCGAATGTATACCCCAGGAAGTTTGTACACCCCTCCACGTGGTGGGGTGCAGGGGGGACTTGTCCCCCCCGCGGGGGTCCGGGGGCCAGTGGTCCCTCGAGGGCAGCGCCCCCGAAGCTAAAAACAGATGTAAATTTGCCTTGTAAAAGTATAGTAATTTCTAGTAAATCTGGGCCGTTCATTAGGCAGATGATCTGATGGTAGAAATTATGTCTAGTTTATGGTTTTTTGCCCTAAAAGGCAACCCCTCTCTTTGTATGAGGGCATTGTATTTGAGGCTATGTGATAGATGTGTATTCTATGTGTGAATGAGAAACAGAGAGGTGACACTGTGAGAGAAAATAGAGGATATTACAACAGATTTGCTGTAGGTTGTGTCTCTTCATTTTGCTGGATAATAGAAAGGAAGGACTGGCTGTTCAGGGTGGACGTAGCCCAAACTGGGTGAACCACGTATATCTGTGTCTCTCTTGTTTTATGTATTTTTTGTGTTTATATTTCTACAAGATTTTATGTTTTCCATTGCTCCGTAATATATAATTTTCTAACAGTTCTATATACCGTTAGAAAGATGCTTCAGAGAACTTTTCAATGGAGAGGATATGATTTAGATTCGATTATTTTTGTGGCTTGAAATATGACTGCAGCTTTCCTAATATTTTGCACCCTTTAGACAACAAAATATAGATACTGCAGAGGGTGACAAGATTGGATCCACCTGAGGAAAGTGCTTTTCTTGCAAGGTGTTGAGAACCTAGAAATTAGCAACCTTCTATCTATTAAGCATGAAGTCATTTTATTCATGTATAAAAGAGAAAAAAATAAATATAAAGAACTGAAAGCAATGATGATATTTTACAATGGCTCACAGGTATGTAAAATTGGTGAGAAATGAACCTCTTAATGTTGCAAATAATGCTTGAGGAATTCCCCATTTATAAGTAGCTCAATCATTTCACCCTCCAATTTCCCCAGTATGAAAGTATTGTTTCCTTTAGTCTTAACAAACTTAAAGGGTCCAAATGATAAGGGTTCAAATTTATGATGTTTCCCTTTGTCTTCTCTTTTCAAATCCAATCTTAGAACTAGATCCCCTAGTTGACGAGGCTTATCTTTAGGCTTTTTTATCAAACAAGGATTTCATTCTTTGTTGGTAGTTGTCTAACCTGTGGCTTACTTGTTCTCTGGTCTCCTAGAGCTCCACTAATTGATATATCCTTCTAGTCAGGGAGTTTGGTTCTTCTTCAACATCCTGTAGCATCTTTGCAACTAACATAACATGATGTATAGGGAAGACAAATGATTTTCCATAGACTAACATGAAAGGCGATTTACTTGTGGATCTTTCTGGAGTGACCCTGTTTGCCCATAATGAAAATTTTAGTTGAGAATCCTTGTTCCTCTAACTTTCTGCAATTGCCTTCTTCAGGATTCTCACCACCTTTTTTGTTGGAAGACTCCCCCTGCCCATTTCCTTGAGGATAGTAGGTGGTGGAATGACCAATTGTGATGTTATATTTATGAAAAAAAGTGTTAAAATTTGCAGACTTAAAAGCCTGGGTATTATCGGTCACAATCTTTACAAGACAACCGAACTTGGACAAGATATTCCCCTCCAAAAATTTCATAACCACTATGTCAGTTTCATTCTTGGCTGGGACTGCTTCTACCTATTTGGTGAAATAGTTTGTGGTAGTGAGGATCTACTTGTGTTTTCCACTGGAGGGAGGATGTATCTCTCTGATGAATTCTAGTCCCATTGTTTGAAATGTTATTCAAAAATCGTAGGGACCAAGGGGAGTGGAGCCAATTTTTTCTTTTGAACAAACACTTGACACTACTGACATGACCTAACATAATAATGGACATCTCCAAAAAGAATGGGCCAATAGAACCCTACTTTGAATGTCTTATGCACAGTGGTCTTCCAGCTGTAGTGCCCCCCACAAACGCCACTATGGAACTCATCCATCACTCTTCACATCTTTGTTTCAACCAAACACATCAACGTACCTCCCACCGAGTCTTTCGAGTATAGTTTCCCATTACATATAATGAACTTTTGGGCTTGAGCCCTCAATGCTTTGTACTTGGATTTTTCCATCTTTGTTAGGCACCTCAAAAACAACGAATAGTGGTTGACATTCTAATACCAGACCAAAGTTTCATATTTGATATGAATCCTTTGGACTGCAATCTTGATCATCGGCTATCTCCCCTTGTCATTCTCTTCTATTAATAAATTGATCCCCAATGCCTGAAAATTTGACTCTGATAGGATTTTAGCCAATCCTTATCCCTTAATGAGCTTAGTGCATTTTACCTCCATGTCATACTCTTGGATTTTTGTAATCCACTTACCCCTTTTACCATCACTATCTCTTTGTACCAAGATGTCTTTCATGATTGTTGTTGGGGCATAAGACACGATGCTCGAGTGTAACACATAAACTCTAAAAGCCTTTAGACCTTTGACTAGAACATATGCCTATTTTTCTAATATATTATACTTCAGTTTTGCATTCCGCAGAACCTGGCTGAAGAAATCTATAGGTTGCTCATGGCCTTCCTTATTTTTCTGAAGTAACACAACAACTACAATATGGGGAGGAAAAAGAAAAGATATAAAATGGCCTTGAATAGTTCGAGTCGACTAGAACCAGAGCCTATGCAAAATATCTTTTTATTTTGGAGAAGAATTCTTGGGAATATGGGCTCCACTTTACTTAATTCTCCTTTTTCAACATTTTGGTAATGCCTCTCACTATTTTTGCATAGTTAGGTACAAACCTTCTCAATAAATTAATCATCCCCAAGAAGACATGGACCTGTTTCTTATTCCTTGGTAGGGAAATATGAATGATAGCCTCCACCCACTTAGGATCGATCTTAACCCCTTCCTGCACTACAATGTGCCCCAACAACTTGCCTTCTCTCAAAGCTAACTAGGATTTCTTGGGATTCAGGGACAACTCGTACTTTCTGCACTTTTCAAAGGTAAGCTTTAGATGTTAAATGTGCTCCTTATTTGTTTTTGGAGAAAAAATTATTTCATCTAGATAAACCACCACAAACTTGTCTTTCTCTCCCACAAATTCTATTTCCATTTCCCTCTGGAAAGTTGCTCCTGCATTTATTAAACTGAACGACATCCTTGCGTACATGACAGTCCCTGAAGGTGTCATGAATGCAGTTTTATTTTGATCCTTAGGTTGCACTGCCACTTGGTTATATCCTGAAAAGCCATCCATCATTGACATTTAAGCGAAGCCAACTACCTTCTGTAAAATGTGATCCATATCAGGAAATGGGTAGTTGTCCTTCAAAGAAGGTTTTTTTTTTCTCAGGTTCCTGAAATCTACGCAAAGTCTGATTTCTCAATTCTTTTTTCTAACAGGAACTAGATTGGGAACCCACTTTGAATTCCCTAGTGGTACAATTATATTAGCTTGAAGCAACTTATTCACTTCTTTCTCAATAGATGGGAGTAGAAGTGGATTAATCTATCCAATATTTTTCTTACAAGGTTTCATATCATTCTTTAAAGGGATCTTATGTTGCATAATATCTGCATCAAACATTTTCAAATCGTCATAATACCAAGAAAAAGCACATCTATAGGATTTTAGAAGATTTAAGTACCTCCATTTATAGTGTTGGTTGATATTTGTTGATAACTTGATCAATCGGGGTTCATCCTCTCAGCCTATGTTACAATCCTCTACATGTTTCTCAGTTTCCTGTTCAGCATGCTTAGAAGCCACATCGTTTGATTTGAATATCTCTTCCAAAGGAACTAGACCTCATAGAATGGAATTTCCATTTAGTTGCAAAACTTTATGTCTTGCGATGTTTTCCTCCCATGTAGTCAATTGTTCTTCTATTATTTCTACCTTTTCTTGATCAATCACAGAGTTTGAGAATTCCTTGATGACCTCCATGAAGTGCTTTATTTGCTCATCATCCTCAAATAATTAGTAGTGTTTCACATTTTTAGGCACTAAGGATATGTATATGACTTCAATTTCATACCTAAGCAGAGGATTTTGGGGTGGCTTGAAGTTGCTGATAATTATAGATAGAGAATAAACCATTTAGTTTCCTTCTTTTGGTAAGAATTGGACATTAAATTATGAGAAGTTGTCGATCAAGTCCAAAAATTCATTTCTTTAGGCCCTCAATCGGGGGTGCTTGATCTGGGATTGGTACTTGACCAGCTTGACTACTAGTTCAGAATGTCCAAATGCAATTAGGCAGTCAATATTTAGATTCTTTGCTACTTGTAGGCCCAGTAGAAGTGCCTCATATTCTGCCACATTGTTGGTGTCCTAAAAATCCAATTTGAAAGAGAGAGGAATTAAGCTATATCTTGGAGATATCAATAATAACCCTACCCCATTTCCTTCTTTTGAATTTTCCCCATCAAAATACAACTACCATACCTTACCATATTATTCAAGTTGTTGATCCAATTGGACTACATGCTGCTGCTATGGGGTAAAATGCACAGGATGAAAACTACCCTTGAAAGTCTTCCCGGGACCTTCGATAGACTGTAAGGTTATCTGCAAAAGCTACTTGTTATACACATGTTCATCTATCAGACATATATTGACAGGATATGGAAAGAGGATCACCTGTGGTTATTTCTAGATTCACTTGGGGATCTCCGTGTGGTAAGAAGAACTCCTCCTAACCGGCTCCAAGACGATTCTTGCACAAAAGAACAAAGCAAACCAATCACAACATATACTTTTGACAATTAATGTAAGAATCCGTAACAAACATGTATAAATGTATAACTTATCTACTCAACACAACAAGAATCAGAATGAACAAATAAATGCACAATATCACCGACACTTTGGAGTAGGGAACACAACCGCAATCCTATATTCAGAATGGAAGAGTGATTACAACAACCCATTGTTTCAGCTTTCCTTACCGCTTCTTCCTCTCTCTCTCTCTCATTCTATCAGCTAGCTCCTTCAAGAATATGACAGTTCACAACAACTCTATGGGCTATCCTTCCAAATGCTCTGATCCCCTTTTGCAATGGCCCTCTCGTTGCTTATATAGCCATCGAATTAGGGCTATCAAACTCCACTTGTACTTAATTTGGGCAAAAACCATGAACCTGCCTTGTTTACAAGCTTTTTCCCATTTTCCTTCATTCTCGGAATAACATTTCTCCAAATATCTTGATTTTTGGAGTTTCCCTGCTTTTCTTGCACAAATTTAGGGAAATAATATCTAGATATTTAATGGCAGATTCATTGGCATAACCACTTGAACATCACTTAAGTTCACTAATGCTCCCCCTAGTCTAACAACAAGAGTTAGTAGGGTGACTAATGCTCCTTTATGCTTGTAAACAAGCTTTATAAAGTAGGAAATCAATGTATGGAGAGCGTTAGTGTGATTTTGGGCCTGCAATTGTGATCATTGCTTCAGTCATCTTGTCTTTCTCCTTTGAGTTGATTAGGAGGTCAATTTGTCCTATAACAGATTCCGCCTAAAGTATGAGATCAGAGGCAGAGATGATGGCCGAAATACTTTATGAAAAAACACTGTAATTTTCTGTCAAAATCTTTGTAGAAAGAGAGAGAGAAGTTTCAGGTGACAAGGAAAACCTGATACAACAAAGATACATATATATGAACTCCTAAAATCATGTCCTGAGTCAGGCATTCCCATGCTCAGTAGCTATGTCAGAGTAACTTTCTCCTCAGAGATATAACAATGTTGGCCAACAATATGGCGCTGGGTGGATCCAGTGTCATAATAGATTATCCTGAAACGACTGTCTTCAAAGAACAATATCGGTAGCTTGGGAGAGGAAACAAGGCTGAATGATGCAAGCCTCTACCCAAGGTCTTGATTCTTACTTCACTGAATAGCATAGATCGGTACATGTGATAAAATGAGTTGATGTCGAACATGCACAAAATCATCTGATTACCAGCCAATAATGGATACTCTTAATAGATGCAAGGAAGGCCACCGATAATGGTGATGGTCTCCAAGATGCACAATGCAAACTAGCGAGTGTGAAATTTTTTTTGTCGTTGTACACGTAGAATCGCTTAACCAGGAGTCAATGATGAAAACCCGTGATCAAGCACAAGGTAACCTACCACTAATGTCTGCAAGCACCAAGGCACTGAATGTGTTTCTGGGTTATCTTCCTAGATAGAGTGTTGAAATCGATAGGAAGGAACCTGTCGAAAGGTAGGGAATGATGTGTCCTACATCAGTTGACACGAAACCGGACAAGGATGATTTTGTTTTTTGAAGAAGCTTTTGAGCTTGTGGGTCTAAACAACGGAGGGCATGATGAAAGGATATGTAGAGTCAGTTGATTGAGGAAACAAGTAGGGACCATTGAACAATAGAAGGCACAACCACGGTTTTAACCAGATAGCACTAGACTTATGAACACTACAGAGTGTTTAAGATACGGAGATGCAATGACATCAGGGTATATAGGCCAAAAACTCATAGGTCGGTAGGGTTCATATTGAGAGGCTATGAAAATGATGGTTTATCTGAGGGAGTGCCATGTTCAAGGAAACTTTTGCTGCCAAACCACGCTTCAGGATACGGTTGTATTTCCACTTTCCCTATCTAATTTTTAATGAGTCCAAGTGGGTAAACTCATCGACCTTTTCATGTTTAGAGAGTCTAAAAAGGATCGCAAAAAGAACGACTCTTTGCCCTATCTTATTAGTTTAATGAGTCCAGATAAGCAAACTCGTTGATTTTTTCATCTTTTAAGAGTCTGAAAAGTATCGTAAAAAGAACGACTTTATATCTTGTTTGTGTATTTAAAAAGTCCAGACTAGACAACTTTGTGATCTTTTCATCTTTAAAGAGTCTGAAAAGATCTTAAAGAGAGAATCCATGGTGGTCCCTTTGTCATAGTTGTTAACTAGGTGCGAAAAAAGGTTAATAGTATACCTGTATCGGTTACTTTTCCGTATTTAATCTATTGGACCTAGATAAAGAGAAACCTTTGTCCAATAGATGTCGACCTCATTTTGTTATGAGTACGAGGTGGCAGACTAAACTTGTGTTTTGTCGTGACACTTTAATGAGCTCAGTAACAAAAACTCAAGATTTTTCATTATTTTAACGAGTTGGAAAAAAGTACGTGAAAGAAAGCTCGGGTCATCTTTAGCATGTTTAATGAGCAACAATAGCTCGGGATTTTTTTAGTTTAAAGACCGAGAAAAATGTGATAAAAAAGGATGCTCTACTGGTCTTTTTTAGTTTATGCGTTGGAACAATATCAAAAAAGAGGTGCTCAGTGCATTATTTGCATATATTTAATGACTGCAAATGATCAAAAACTCGGGGAATTTCATATTGTTTAAAGAGCGATAAAATATCCATAAAAGTGCTTTATGGGTTGTGGAATATATGTTTAACGAGCCCTACTACAAAATCTTGGAGATGTTTATATTTTTTTAAAGAGATAAAATGTCTCCAAAAGTGCTCTGCCATAGTTAGATAGATTTTAATGAGCTTAATGATGAAAACTCGGGGATGTTTGTATTTTTTAAAGAGCAATAAAATATCCCTAACAATGCTCTATGTATCATTGCATAGATTTAACGAGCACAAGGACAAAAGCTTGGGGATGTTTATATTTTTTAAAGAGAAATAAAATATCCCTAACAGTGCTTTAAAAAGACTTGCATGCAGCTTCTACTGCTTTTCATTCCTGAAGTACTTTCATCGAAAGCAGTAAAAATGCAGCAATTCCTATTATCTGGGTTCATGCATGATAAAAAATCATGTAGAATGGACTATTTCCTTTTTAATGATTTTCAAAAAATCATGTCTCTCAAATTTATATAAAGAAAATCTTTGAGCCTTCACATGCATCATTTTCACTATTTTGAAGTTTGTGAGAGCTAGTTGGAGCCAAAGAGGAGCATATTTTCCGCATACCTTTGCAGGAGATCTGGGCAACCATTCAACGTGCCGTCAGTCCCAGGTGAGAGCTAAAACCTTGGTCTATGTTTATTAAACGTCTTTTTTATCTTTTGTGTGGGTGGAAATTTGCAAATCTGAGGTGCCCAAGAGCCATGTTTGTGCACTAACGCCCTTCATCAGGCCAGTAGGGAGCGTTAAATGCTCTGTACGAGTCATTGAAGGGTGTTAATCCTCCTTGTGTAGCACTGGGAGGGGCGTTAGGGTAGTAGAGTGCATTTTAAACCCTCATGCAAGGATTCCTTAAGTGATTTTGCCCCATTTTAACTGATTTTAGGGTTATCTTGTGCAGGTTTCAAGCTAAAATGACTCACCTATGGAGAGAACAGGCCCATGACAATGAGGAATTGCTGATGCGAAATGATCCAACTTGCATAATTGCATTGTGCCACTGTGGTTTGTTGAGGTATGTGAGGCTAGAGCTGATGAAAGGACAAGAGGAGCTACTGAGATGGATCATACAGTGCTAGGATGAACACGAGCAAGTGTTCAGGATTGGAGATCAAGAGCTAGCAATTGACCGGGATGACATTTAATTTTTGATTGGTTTGTCATGCCATGGGGCAGATGAAAACCTTACCGGTGGTAAGTTAGATTCATGATCTACTTTAGAGCTGGTAGATATCTACTAGATCCTTGGGAGTGGACTAGTCAGCAACAGAGTCCCGATAGAGAGGATTCGATCATGGTCTATGAGTGCCGTTTTATGGTTTATTGTGCGTTTTGTGGGGTAAAAAAGTCTCCACATGGAAACAAAGGCCCAAATGTTGCCTTCCATTGACTGTGTCCAGCCCCAGATGTTCAACTGGTTTGAAGCAGTGCTTCGCCAGCTGAAGGCAAAATTGACAGCATGAAAGACCTGTACCCAACACAGTTTTGGGTACGGTACTATCATATTCTCATTTATCCTTGAGAGGGTACCTATCATGCGCCCACGGGTGAGCTTAGGTCCCTTTGATTCGAGGGAGCCAAGGCGGGGTCGCTGGTCATCACTTGATCCTTGCACAGGAGGAAGACCACTCCGACACTTTTTTGACGAAGACTTCTTCCAATGGCTTTGTAGCCAGATAGTGATTGTTGACGACTATGCCTATGAATGCAATGACATTACTGTGACCTAGACTTGATGCTACCGCCCGGGACCAACTAGGGTCCTCAAGGTGAGAATAATGTTGATATTACTTAAGTATTTTTGTACTTTTGAATGTATATGTAATTTTTTTTAACGATGAGATAAGAACTGACATAAATTTTTTATACTTAACACAGATGTGGTGCCAGTATGACCTGCAGGCGAACCTCGCTATATGTGATGAGGTGGCCAACTACATGCTGGAGGGGGTGATGCCGACAGTCTCCGTGAGGTTCAGAGGAACCTAGAGGGTTTGACTATGGGTGTCCCTCCCCTTCCTATGAGGGAGATTCCCGCTCATATGTAGCGACACACCGTTGGTGTACCTGAGTGGTTTTTGGTTCCTCTTCGAAGGGTAGCTAGAGTTGTTTTAGCTTTTCTGGAGCAATAGGCTCATTTTAGCGAGTGCTTTGGTGTAGCCATATGAGTGTTTGTAGTTGGGATTTGAGCCATTTTGTACTTAAATAATTCAATTTTGGGATATTTTGATGTAAAAAGCTAGATTTCGATCTCTCTCTCTCTCTCTCTCTATATATATATATATATATATATATATATACACAAATATTTTTGGTATTTTGGTGGTGTAAATATGTTTTAAAATGTTTCTGTGACAAATTTTAACTTTAGTAAATGTTTTACTTCTCATGCATGCCACTATAACAAATGAGACAAATTCCAGTCTAATACATAGTTAGCTAACGAATCAACAACTATATTTTATTCTCAAGGTACGTGTTCATTTGTGATTATTTCAAATCAACGTTCCAGGAGTCGCACCCTTAGATAATTACGTAACAAGGTTGGATTACGGATGTGATAATAGTTTGTCAATTGTATAATGACTAGTTGGGAGTCTAACCTGACCACCAGATTGGAGATGCCCCTTGATGACGCTTCCATGAGAAGCGAAACGACGGACATGTACTCGGCAATATTGTTGGTGGTGGTACCAAGAAAGACTCCCCCGGAGCAAAATAGTTCCGACTCGAGTGTATAGATGACCCAAGCAGTTGATGTAATGTGCCGTGTGTGACGACTGACACCATCTGTGTATCCTACATATGCTAAGGGCAATTATGACATCTGCATTGTGCATGAGACAAGTACTCCACTAAATAACAAAACAATCCAATCACATCAAAAAGGGTAAAAAAAACTTGTGAATACATAAAATTACAAAGCACATGCCTAGCATGACACTAGGCACAATACTTTTTGAGATAGAGCCCATATGTGGGCTCCTTGAGTGCAATTCCATTCAAGTCCTGCAGTTCATATGCCCCTGAGGGGAGGACTTTCATTATGACATAGGGACCTAGCCATATGGGTCGAAGTGTGCATGCCTCTAAGAGGTTATCTTTAGGATGATATAGCGATACGAAATAGCCTTCTTGAAAAGAAGAAAACCTAACTTCTTTTGCAAATTGGGTTTGTACCCGCTCCTTGTGAGTTGCGAGTGCCAAATTGGCATTTCAACGGGTTTTATCCAGCTGCTTGAGGTATAATAGGCATTCTTTTTTGGCTGTGGGGCCGGGCATGGGTTCAATGGCTATTTCAAGGGAAGAAGTTGGCCACCCATTTCGTTTTTCCTCGTCGTAAAGTTGGATCTCATGCGCGACAAACAAAGGATTAAATTCGGGAATTTTCTCGTGAGACCAAACAAATTCTTGATGGAATTCTTCATGTAGGTAGGTGGAGCTTGCAATTTCCTCAAGACTACAATTTGCTTTCCTCTGGGTGTCTTCCATGGTGCTTGTCGTGACTAAACTATCTACGGGTAATGACCTGGAAGTGTCGTCCATATTTTCATCCACCCCAAGAGTTTGAATGCTTGTATAGGGTGGGGAAATGATTTTATTTGTGTCAGAGGACAAGACTTGAAGTGGCATCATGTCTGAGTCAGATGTCAGACCTCAAATATGCCAATCCTCCCAATGTTGCTCTCCAAAACTCATGATTTCTCAAACGGCTTCGTTTTTTGATGGGAGTTGATCGCAAGGATCTAAAGGAGGAGCAGTTATGGGAAGGGGGGTGGTACCGTCGGCGATAGCCAACATGAATGGAGATGTGGATGCTGATTGAATTCCTTGGTAGGTTGATTTAGCTAATGATAGTGGCATCTAGTCTCCATATGTGTCAAGTTCTGAAGGCACCGTTAGGATCCAGGGATCGGTCGGTTCATGAGGAATTGATGAAAGCATGTTGACCGATTGTGGAACCTACGATGACAGAAGAGAAGAACAACCCATCAGGGAGGAAGACTTCAATAAATGGGTACCTATACTGACAAAATTGTTAGTTACATCTCCTACTAGGGGTATGGATTCATTTGGTAATGGTGAATAATCAGGGGTGCAGAAAGACAACTGATCCACTGTAATGACCTTTCCATCCAATGGAAATAGGATGATACGAAAGACAGTGGATACGACGGCCATCATGGCATATGTCCAACTGAAACCCAACAACAAATTATAGTCAAGTCTTTTGTCCACGACTTCTACATCCACCGTTACTATTTTCCCAGCCAAAGTAATGGGAAAACTGGCTAAGTATCTTTTGGGACAAAGGTGTGGATGTCGAAAGCTGTAAGGGAGTTTGACAGTGGGGAGAGGGTTGGGGAACCCAAGGTAAGCCAACATGAAGCCGACATGACGCAGGTTGAAGCACCTTCGTCGATGATAGTTTGGTGTATACCTTTACCTTTCGAAGTGATATGCACTTGAAATGCAAGCGGTGGGAAAGGGGAGTTTTACACTTGTCGATTTCAAAAATTGCAAGCATGGAATCTCCAGGGTGAATACCCCTGATAGCTGAAAGCAAAGCTTTCCTTTGGCTGGGGCATGTTTGTAATACTTCGAGCACTGACATAGCCAACGATGCTTACGCCAAATCCTCTACAA